>QJNU01000713.1:0-35386 GCA_004154915.1 Monosporascus ibericus | reverse complement strand
CGATCTTGGCCTTCTGAGCGAGAGCATTAAACTCAGAAATGAAATCGTGGATATCTTGATTTTTGCCGGGCTTGAAGGCGAAGGTACGGAGGGTCTCTCTGGCAGCGGAAGCTTGGTTCGGGTCATGGTACGATGATTCCAGCACCTGAATCATCTCGGCCACGCAAGAGAAAGGTCGTATGGTCGATCGGTATCGAGTCTCAACTGCCTGTTCGGCCTTTCCTTCCAAGAGGCTCATCAAGTGAACCATACGGGTCTTTTCGTTCCGAAAGGTCGGTTTATCTACCTCGAACTTATCTGCAACCTTACGGACCCAAGCATCAAACTTCGTCTTATTACCGCTAAATTTAACGGGGTCATTAACGCGAGCTTTCTCTTTTCGGTCGTAACCAGGATTCGCGCCGTCATTTCCTGCGAACTTGCGGAAAGCGGGCCATGCTGCCATACCGGTAGGGCGAAACGTGCTAGTGCTACCAAAGGCGCTGTCAATTATGTTTTCCCGACGAAGGTGGTCAGCGTCGTCGGAAGGAGTGGAGGTATGCCGACTTTGTCCGGCTTCCAGGCGAGCGATTTCGTCGCGGAGTCTTCGGAGTTCTCCCTGAACGTCCTGGTTGTCGTCAGCCATCTCGTCGATCAGCTGTCCGTCGTGATCAGATTCTAAATGGCTATGGTCTTGGTCTTGGTCTTGGTCTTGGTCTTGTGAATCCTCTGTCTTCAAGGATTCGGTCTCGTTTTTCGGCACGTCGTCTTCTGCCGTTTCTTCAAGGTACACGTCGTTTTCTGTACTCTGGTCTAGGTCTTGGAGAGGCACTTCGTCTTCTGCACTCTCGATTCTACCACTGATTGATTTAAGTCGCTCTGAACGTCGACTAGCTGGCGGGTAATCTTTCTTGACAGACATCTAGTCTAATGCTGGTTAATCTGGGTTTAGGTCTGGTACGCGTTGTTTTTCGTCGTTACGTTTCGACGTAAAAGAGTATGGTGCCTTATTTATTGATCGCTAGGCCAGCGAGGAAGGGAATGAGCTTAGAATAGTGTCACGGCCAGTACCTGATATAGCATGATAGCTAGCTTATTGGCGCTATGGACGAAGATTCTAAGCTGAAGAAAAGAAAGAAAGAAGGACAGAACCGCAAAGTGCGTGAAGATCTACAAATACCCTTACTCCGTGTATGGCAGGTGGCTAGTTCATGTGGCAGCTGTCAGCCCCATGTGACGGTTGCCAGCCTCACGTCTTGATCCTGATAGCTACCGTCACAATTAAAATATAAAAAAAAATTTATAATTATTAATTTTCGATTTTTAATTTACCGATTAAAAAAATATACGATTAATACCATAAAAAATTCGAAAAAAATATAATTTTATAAACCCTAAATAAATTAATTATATTAAAATAATATAATTTATTTTTTTTAAAAAAAATTATTTTTACGTAAATTAATTAATAGGTTTATTTTAAAAATATAATTATTTTTTATATTAAAAGAATTTACGCATTTTTTAAATCGTACCTTTAAAAGTTAACGTTTAACCTTTTCGAAACGTAAAAAACGATTTAGTTTACGTTAAATAATTAATTTTCCGAATTACGATCGAATTAAGCGAAATAATAAATTCGTACATTTTTTAAATTTAATAAAGCTTTATATAAAACTATATAAAGCTAAATTTCGTACGAAACGTTATAAAAGGTCGAAAAATAATAATAATTATAATAAAAAAATAACCTTTTTTTATTATTAATTTATACGGATACTTTTATACGTATTTAAAGGCTTCCGTATATATACGTATTAATTATACGTTAAAATAAATCTTTTCTTTTTAACAAATTTTATTCGTATTAATACTTAATACGTAACGAAACTTTACTTTATCTTTTAAAGCTTTAACGTATCGAGCCTAAGACGGCGGCGACGAAAAAAAAAGGTCTCCCAAAATCGAATACGAAACGTAAGCCTAGCTAATTCGAGGTCGTCGAGGCGCAAACAACGCGGCAACCTCTTACGTATAGCCACTATCATGTTATAGGCCATAAAAGAGGTGCTAGGACGTACCTATTACGCTGCTCTAATATATAACGTTATTCTAAATGCTTTATATGTTGATTTTGGTGGTGCGGGGCAACGCTGCGTTAGATGCATTTTTACTGTTGACTAAGCAGAATTGCGCTGACTAAGCGGGACGGACCCGTCCGTCTAGTGGGAGCCCTCTTAGGGGCTTTTGATGACTAAGCAAGTGACCCCTATTCTGCGACACATTCCCTAATAAGGCTCCTACAGATTTCCATTTCAACATTGCTTTGGCTAACTTAGTCAAAGAGAGGATTGCTTCTGATCAGTCTCTAAAGGAAGAGATTGACCGTCTATCAAAGGCCATGGAGAGGCTAAATACAGCGACAGATTGACTCCTAGAGGGAGTAAGATGGGTCCTAGCGTGCTTCTTGATCACTGATCAACGCATCTCGTCTTACCTCTTAAGGAATTCATCCATCCTGGACTCAGGTTCCACGATACATATCTTTAACCTGATTAGCAGGTTCCTGAACTTCAGACCAACCATCCAAGGTGACGGGGTGTACGCAAGCAACAGCTTCGTCCCGATCAGAGGGTACGGAGAGGTTGATGTGCTATTTCGAAGCCCTAGTGGTACGAGAGCGTTGCGGCTATATGACGTGGCCCATTGCGAAGAATTTGCATGCAACCTAGTGTCACTCCGACAGCTCCGAAAGAAAGGTTATTGGTGGGACAACCGAGGGATCAACAACTGCATTCGAGATAAGTATGATCAGGTTGTTGCTGCGTTAACAGACAAGTTTGATCAGTTCGTTATTAAAGACATCAACGCAACAACATCTCATGCAGCCCTTGCTACCTATAGACGAAACATTAACTTATGGACGAAAAGACCGCCACGTACAGGTGACGGTATCATGTGGCACCTGCGATCAGGCCATCCAGGCCCTGAAGTAATCGCCCAGCTGCATTCCCATACCAAGGGAGTCCGACTGAAGGGTCCTACAACAGTCGAATGTCAAGCATGTGGCAAGGCGAAGGCGAAGAGACAAATACGTCGCGAGCCTCGGGAGGGAGCATCCCGATCAGGACAGAGAATCACCATCGACTTTACTGACTTTAAAGAAGACCCTAAAGCAGAGGTCAAAGCAACTCCACCGAAGTCCACCGGTTGCGCAACGAATTCCGCAACGCCAAGGCCCATCCACCCATTTAACTTTTTCCAAGATGGACATCCATCCATTTGAAGCTACCGTGGATGGACATAATGTCCATAATAAGTGGATTATGGCGTTATATACGTCACAGAAGAAATTGAGGCTATATTGACAGCTCTGACTCTAAGGAGGGAAAGCTCTCCCAAGCCCCTTGGACCGCTGGAAGCCCTTTTTATAGAGCCTAGTGGAGCCCACTAAGGGTGTCTGGTTGGAGCCTTTTAGACCCCCATTTTTCCATGACAATATATAAAATATGTGGCTGGTAAAAATACCCTAGCCACTTCGTAGGTAGGGACGTAACCGGGGTTAATTGAGGACCCTACTCGGGCATGGACCATTACAAAGGTACACGTTTCTACATATAAAATATTAACAAAATGATGTACCTTTAACCATCCACGGATGTCCACTAGTGGCCATCCATATGGAGATTTCGCCGGTTCCATCCATATATTTTGAGGTGGAGGTGGATGGCCGTCAATCCACTCCACAGGGGTGGCTGGTGGAGTGGATTGAGTTGCGTTGACCTCTGGTTAAATCTAGACTCCGTAATAGCGTGAATGGGCATGTGGGCGGCTTGGAATGTATATAAGAAACAGATTCCTTCACAACCCTGCGATGTATGGCTTTGGGAGGCGTGGTTTCCCCTAATGAGGGACGGCCACCACGTTAAAATAAATCAATCAATCAAGTAGTTGAAAGAAGTAAATTTGACTTATCAGCTTCAGCGTTCATCTATGAAGAAGCCCCTCGTCAAAGCCCTCACGTCGCTTCACCATCAGCTGAACACCCGGTTCTGCAATCAACGCCCACCCCATGTCCAACACCGTCGGCCGACAATCCGGTTTAGCGAGCTTGAAATCATACTTCATCAGGACATGACACAGTATGATCTTGACCTCATGAGCAGCAAAGAAACGGCCGGGGCAAGCATGTTTACCATGCCCGAAACCCAGATGGTCAGGGCTGGTCGAAACGAAGTGGCGGGTTTTCTCCTTTTGCGGGTTGCCAACCATCTTGAGAAAGCGGTATCCGTCAAATGCGGTCGGATCGGACGCAGAGTCGTCTGCATCAGGGCTTGTTGTCATTGTTGTCGGAATCCCAATTTGCACACCGCGAGGCAGAAAAACTCCGTTGGAAAGGGTGACATCCTCCAAAAGCACGCGGCGCATTCCAACTATGTCTTTCCGTCAACAAGACACCCAGACCCACTGCGGAGAGAAGTTACCTACGTAATTCGCTGGGCTTGATCCGTTGACTCTCTTTCATGAAGCTGTCCATGAGCTTGAGTCTGGCAAGTCCAGCCTTGGTCATGCCCTCCTGTTCGAGCACGGTCTCAACTTCTTTCCGCAGAGGCTCGATATACTCCGGGTGAGCACAGAGATCATACAGTACCTGGGTCGCCAGGTCGGTCGTGTTGTGCATCGAAGCCATCGAAAAGCCCAACTGCAGCAGAGTCGGGTCGTAGCGCCTGCCATTGGCCACCTCGGACGCCCACTGGATGACGTCCAAGCGTGCCGGTTTCGTTGTTTCAGGCGATGAGGAGTTGCCCTCAGCCTTCTTCTTTTCGATGATGGGCGTGATGAGACGGACGGCCTCGTCGATCTGCTCATTGACTCTCCGAACTTCGGGGACGAAGCGCCAGACGACCGGGCGGAGGAAACTCGGCCACCTCTTCAGTGCCATGACGCCTCGAAACACGGTCATGGTGTAGTCGATGGTAATGCGTAGCCAGGCAGGGTTCCGGCATAGTTCATGTCCCAGAAAAACGCGCGATGAGAGGCGAGCTATGATCTCGACCAACGTTGCCTTGGCATCCAGTGCGTGCCATTCTAACACGGTTGAGTATAGTCGGAAGTGAAATGAAGAAGGATTCCTACTTACCTGTGTTGTCTCTCCAGTGGTCCCTGAAAGCCAGGGTCGCCTCTTCCGAAATATCTTTGGTGACTAGACCTGTCAGATACATCTGTCAGTTTTTCGCCGAGTCTTGGTGTTAAGGGGCGTTGGATCGACCTTACCAAGCGACGGCGTTAGTCTTTTCTGTAGGACGTCCTTTGCCGTGTCGTTCAAGCCTTCGTGAGGATTGAAGTTTCTAAAGGCCGGGATATGGCACAGGCATTCCTGTCATCTAGCTGTTAATGACGGGTGAATACTGGGACCCCCGGAAAGCTGGCTCACCTCGGCAATCAGATCCGTGAAACTGAACCGGCTGTCATTCCGGATCTCGTTTACGGACTCAGGGGACAGGATCACCACTTGGACGTCGTCCGTCTCTACGCGGAATGCAGTCGCGGACTTGCGAGGCTCTTAGTGCTCCACGCTATATCGTCAGGTTAAAAAAGAGCTGATACCGACGAACCTTGGTAAAACCATCCTTCAACAAGCCTCGAGCATTCACGTGAAAGATATGCTTCGCCTTCTGTGCTGACCTGAATAGCCCCTTACCGTTAATTAAGGGTAAGCGCCGCAAGCGATAGTGCAACGGTATCTTGCTACCGAGGAAGCTAACTAGGGACAGTAACACAAATGTAAGAATAGACTTAACAAGTACTGGGCGAGTGCCGAGTTGCTGCGAAAACCGGTCCGCGAATTCACCCACCATGGTAACGTGTAACGTGGAGCTCTAGGCGATATTACAAGGTGAAGATGATGGTATTCGGGTGCCTACCATAGCTAAGTACCTGTGCGGACACGAAAGCACATACATATAGGTAGTGTATCATCGAGTAGGCTGTACCACATTGACTACCAGCTGGTACACAAAGAACTAAGGTGCTGACGTCTCGTATACAGCAGTTATAGGGAAGAGTTTCCCCCTTGTCCAGGACTCCAGGTCCCTTTTAACGCCAAGACAGCGCGGTGCATTTCTCCTCCCTCTGTCCTACGCCAAAACACCCCAGCTCGGAGGCCCTTGTCTAGCGCGATACCTGACCAGAGGAAAAGCATACGCCAAAGGGGTAATATAATAGGGCTGGACACTGGGCTGCATCTCGTGACGAATTTACAATAGCTTGGTGAAAAGGGGCCAGAGATGTCATTGCTGCCTCCTGCTGCAGGCTCTGCTAGCGCTGACAGTTGGCCCTGTTTTTGAGGTCTTGTTGTTTTTCTATGGGTCCGCACCAGAGGGTACCTGCAGCTACGGGCTTTGCGAAGCCCTAGCCACAACTGCGCCGTAGGCGCAGCCTCACCTCAAAACCAAAGGGCCTGATTTTTGTGAGGTAATGCTGAGGCTAGGTCCACCTGGGCAGATACGAGATTGTTAAGGGTTCATCGGCAGTCGTTTCCGCTGCATGTCAGCACTGATACTGACACAGGCTCTAAACCCGCCGATAAACCCGCCGATGGGCATGGGCGGGTTTGCTTATCGGCTGGTTTGTAAAGAGTGTTGCAGCATAGACGGCGTATATAAGCGGGTATCTGGAAGAGGCTAAGCCCTATATCGGTACGACATGCCACTCTCGTTACGCCTTGCCCTCTAAGGAAAACAAGCGGCCCAGGGGAACAAAGGAATAGCCGTAAGAGACGGGCCGCTCCCCATCTTGGCATGGTCAATGCGACACGACCCAACACGACACGTACGAGCAATGATCAGGTTGGAGATCGAGACGCCTAGACCTCCACATATTGTTCCTAAGTAGGCTGTCTCTGTGTGATACCGTGTTGGCCAAGCGACCGAAGTGTGATGGGAGGGGACGAAGTTGCAAGATCGCATGTCTGGCTTATAAATCAGAAATGAAGCATGGATGGAATTTAATAGAGATGAGGCTAACTATCTGCTCCTTCTTCTCCTCCCTCCTCCCTCCTCCCCCCTATCCGTAACTCGGGAAAACGCTAGTAGCCTCTACCTCACGCACCGTAAAGCCTAGCCCCTTCAAGTTCTACTATCCCCTATCTCCGTCGTTCAGTAAGCTCAACAACCATGGCCAAAATTGCTATCATCAACGGCAGTACCCGCAAACCCCAAGTGGGCAACAGCGTCGCGAGCTGGGTCCACGACATCGTCAAGTCGGAGGCAACATCCGAGGCGCAGGTCGAGCCCCTCGCCATCAGCGACTTCAACCTGCCCGTGTTTGACGAGCCCGTGATGCCGGCGACGGTGTCGGACGCGAATCCACTGCAGCAGGAGCACTCGAAGAAATGGAGCGCGGCCATCGCCTCCTTCGAGGGATACGTCTTCGTCATCCCCGAGTACAACGGCGGCGTAGCGGGCAGCACCAAGAACGCTGTCGACTACCTCTGCCACGAGCTGGCCGGCAAGCCCATCGCCATCATCAGCTACGGCATCCGCGGTGGTACGCGCGCCAATGAGCAGTTGAGCTGGAGTCTCGAGAACGTCCTGAAGATGAAGGTCGTCGACCACAAGGTCACCCTGCCCTTCGCTCCCGCCGAGATCGGTGCCGCTGTAAGCGGTACTCTTGGCGAGCAGACTCAGAAGGAGTGGACTGATGCCGGCAAGAAGGACGAGATTCTTAAGGCCTTTGGTGAGGTCAAGGCTGGTCTGAACCAGCCGAAGGAGTAAGGCGGATCAGCATTATCAAGATAAACTGAAACCCACTCGTATGAGCGGGCGTCATCGGGCCGACAATATGCGTGGAGTAAGTGTCTGGTCCCTGGAGCGCCTTAAAGAATCGTGTGCCTACTTTCAATCCGCTTTCACACCTACCCGATGCGGTATGACCCTAACACGAGTAGATAGATCTGCCTTTTTCACTAAGCAAGAGGTAAATGCAATTAGAGTCGAAGAATCTATGTCGTCTACCGTACTGGACTATCGAGAATCGGGTCTATGCTTCGAACAAGGCCCGTTCACTATACCGTAACCGTGATTGCAAGGCTCATTCCGAGTAGTTATCGTTAGTGCCTTATTCAAAGAACAGCATTATCAGGAGATCATTGAGATCCACGTAGTTAAAGACAATTCAGATTTATGATTGGAATAGGGTTAACTATCCCCGCAATGCCAGATAAGGTAAACGATTAAATGCGTAAAGTGACTGACCTCCTGGTAGACTTTTACGGCCGAGATTATGTTTGTTACCTAGGCGTATTCCAGACAGATATTATGGCACTTTGGAGCAATGCCACCCGATGAGAACCGGAGAATGACCATGTCAAATAATCTCCCTCTTATCTTATGCAGCGGCCAACTTGGCCAGAGCATTCTGGGCAACCTCGACGGCATTCCAGGCCCAGTAGGAGTGCTGCATCTTGACCACGTCGGTATTCTGGTTGGCTTCCGAAGCCTCCTTCCTCTGCAAATCCCGCACCGCCTGCGCCTCGCGATCCTTGAGGTGCAGGTGTTTCCTGGCAACCTGGGTCGCCGCCTGGATCTGCTCAACTCGTTCCTTGCGGGACGCCTCATATGCCCGTAATGCCAGGGGCAGCTGTTCGCTGCTTCGAATCGTCGAGAGAACAGTGGCGATGGTAGCGGCGTCGTCGACAGCTTGGGCAACGCCTTGGCCGAGATACGGCCTTTTCGGGGTTAATATGTAGGTAGGTATACCGAGCCAGGATGACGGAGAACAGGTCAACTCACAGCATCGCATGACATGCGTCTCCAAGCAGGATAGTCGAGCCTTTGAACCAGACCGGCGACGGAGGATGGACAAACATACGGAAGTTGGGCACCTCGGCCTGGGCCAGATTGACCAGCTTGAGCACCGTCGGGTTCCAACCCTGATAGTCAGCAATGACTTCCTGCTTGTCCGCCACCGAGGTCCAGGACTCCACATCGTGTGCTTGACTGTCGTCAGGGTGGATGAGTACCACGTTGAGAAGCTGGTGGTTTCGCAGGGGGTACGCGACTACGTGACGAGAAGGTCCATCCCATCGCACCGCCCAGGGTCGTTGCACGAGCGCCAGGACTTCCTTGTCCGACTCGAGCACGCTTCGATCAAGTGTAAAGCGGTAGGCCGCCTCTCCTGTCGGCTGCGCCCGTGAAGCTTCTGGAGGGCATACCTTGGGCTTGATCTTGGACTTCACTCCATCGGCGGCGATGATCAAGTCAAAGCCTTCGATGCGCTCCCCGTCCGAGAGGACCACGGTGCTAGTCTCCACATCCACGTCCGCCGCCGTAACCCCGAAACGAATCTCGATTTTCTCTAGCTCTTGTGCTCGATCCAGAAGCGCAAGTTGCAGGTCCCCGTGATGGATGGCGTTTTGCTTGCCAACAGGATTTGCTGCGGTCTGTGTGACCAGTTCTCCTGTATCCCATTTAGCGAGCTCGATTCCCTCCAGGGCAACGCAAACAGAGCTGTTACCCTGGCGGAACACTCCCTCGGCTGTTCCAAGCTTGAATTAGGGACATTTCGGCGCGGGGTTGCCCGTGGATTTGGAAATATACGTACATTCGTACCATTTTCGAGTAGTCGGCGGCAGAGCGACTCCGGCTCCGACGTGAAGTAGCTGCTTGCTATTAGGACTGGCAAGATCTTAAGGGCAGAGAAAGAGAAACCTGCCTGAGAGGTAGCCTCTAGCACGAACACAGAGTGTCCCCGATTTGCCAGTGCGACGGCCGCCGAAAGTCCTCCGATGCCTTGAACTCGTTTGTCAGCGTCTGACGCTCACGCAGTGCATTGTACCGCTGCACGTACCGGCTCTGGCAACATGTCAGTCCCAACTCATTACCTCAAGACGCCCTGACTCTCCAATGCCCGGGAAATTGACTTCTCGTACCCTACAACAACAACTCGGAACTGTACGAAACTTGACTGTCCGTTGGTAGCCATCATCCAAATTCGTAGCTTCACAGAATCATTCAAGCCTCTTGTGTATTGCATATCTTGTGTAATGTAAAATATGGTTAGTTTGGGCTATACGGCCGGTAAAGGAAGGTAGTTGAGGTCATGTAAAGTTGTTGACCCTGGCAGTATTACATAGCGAGCACGTGATCGGGACGAGAGTCCATAGGTGGCTAATGTCTACTTAAGTAGGTAAGCTTACACGAAAGGAGGGCAAATATCAGTACCGAGATCCCGTGCCTTCTAGCGAATGAGACAATGAGCTGGAGCATGGTATTATTCTCAGCTTGTCTAACCCAACTACCTCTTGTTCTTTTTCATATCATGCTCATTAATTACGGCGATGCTATAGCCCGCCACACTATCTTATTCCAGGGGCTTCGAGTATATCTCTCATTGCGCTTTGACTCGCACCCATGATCTGTTGTCACTTGCTTTCATGCTTCGCGGTTGATTAGTGTTACCTGGAGTAGGGTTAGGTCAAACTGATTGTGGTCGTAGAACTGAAGGAAAATACGCCAAAGCCCATATCATCAATTGCACAATAGAATCTGAAATATGAAGCAGAGTGCCATGGCTGCTAACGGCAAAAGGGATAGTTTTCGAGTGATCATCGTTGGAGGGTCAGTCGCCGGGCTAACCCTCGCCCTGAGCCTTGAGCGCGCCGGGATCGACTACCTCGTACTTGAGGCTCGAGACCAAATCAGCCCTCAGGTGGGCGCTTCCATCGGCATCTTCTCCAACGGAGCGCGCATTCTCGATCAGCTAGGCATCTATGACAGCATCGAGCAGCACACTGACCCGCCAATCTGGCACGATATGCTTACGGGAGAAGGGACGCTGGTGCAGAAGGTTGACTCCCTCCGACTTATGCAGATACGGTACGCCAATTCCCGGACCCTCCCTTTGTATGACACGGCTCTCCGCTAAGCGCGGTCTGACGGTTCACAGTACGGGTTACCCAGTGGCATTTCTCGAGAGAAGGCAGGTCCTTCAGTTACTATACGACCACTTCCCAAACCGAAGCAAGATCCTCACCGGCAAGAGGGTTCTCGGTGTAGATCATCTCAACCGTGGCGTGCGAGTACATTGCGACGATGGCTCCGACTTCACGGGAGACATAGTCGCCGGTGCGGACGGCGTACATAGCCAAATTCGCCAAGCGATGTGGCAGCACGCCGAGTCGCACAACGCCCTAAAACATCTGAAGAGGGACAGGCAGGGTAAGTGCATGCATCTGATAATATTAAGCATGCGAATTGTTGCCCAGCGGAAGATAGGGAACTGAATCGTTATGACCTAGCCATGTTCGCCGAGTACAGGTGTTTATTCGGTATCTCTTCTGCGGTACCCGGTCTGGCGGAGAAGACGCAGTACCGCACTTTCAACAAGGACTGGTCCTTCTTGGTGGTCGTCGGAAAAGACTGCCAATGTTTCTGGTTCGTGTTCGAGAAGCTCGATAAAGTCTACCGGCCTCCCAACATGCCCAGCTACAACAAAGACACGGACCAGAACGAGTTTGTGAAGCAGTTCATGGCACGCTATGTCGCGCAGACGGTGACTTTTGGCGCACTGTGGCAGCGCAGGACGGCCGCGACGCTGACGGTGCTCGAGGAGGCACAATATACCCACTGGACCTACGACCGGATCGTGTGCTTGGGCGATGCCATACACAAGATGACGCCCAACATGTGAGATACTTACCCAGTTACCCGGCTTTACACTCCTCTGAATCCCTGCATGATCGCTGACGGTGCAGTAACACAGTGGCCAGGGTGGTAACTGGGCTATCGAAAGCGCCGCCGCCCTGACAAACAAACTCAACAAACTGCTCATGCGAACAAAAGGTCGACCAGTCGCTGATGACATCCGCGCGGCGCTGAAGGATTTCGAGCAGAGTCGACATGCTCGCACCAAAGAGGTCTGCGAGACGGCCGGCTTCGCGACGCGGCTCGAGGCCTTCGCCACCCTTGCGCACCGCTTAATGTCGATGTACGTTGTGCCGTACGCGGGCGACATGCTCGTCGATGTTCACTGCCAGGCCGTGGCAGGGGCGCCCAAGCTGGATTTTCTCCCGCCGCCCGAGAAATCCCTGCGCGACGGTACGGTGTTTCAGACAGCCCGGTTCGTTGAGCCGGGCGATAACCCGGCCTGGCGAGCGCTGCGCGCTCTTCCCTTGCTCGCCACTTGCCTCCTAAACTATCAGGTTCTGGGCAGCGCTGCTGCTGCAGTCGTCACGCAAATGGACGGAGCAGCTGATCGACGGTCCCTGGCAGCGCTCATGACCGACTTAGCTGCTCTCCAGACCGTTGGCATGGTCGAAACCGTGCGTAGAGGCAATAACTTCACTTTGGCCGCTTTATGGCCTGTGTTCGCGCTTGTCGGTCACTGGAAAGGCCTGCTGGGATACGCTGCCCCGGTCTATTTTTTCGTCCACTACGTGCAGTGCTCCCCAGACCGGTTCGCTGCCCCTGACAATCGTCTTGTACCAAGACACTATGCCAAGACCATCCTCGCCGCGGTCGCAGTTGGGTATATACTCCCAGCAGCGAGCTTGCTTTTTGCCGATAGGACACATCCTCGTGTCTTCGAACGCGTGTGGCAAGTATGTCCTCTCATCACAGCACTGGTGCACCGCGCCTTCGCATCCGCCATCCCCAACACGACCGCGACCGAGAGAGTTCAGAATCCTTACGCCGACATGAGGTACCTGCGTCTAGCATATGCTGCTGGCGTTTTCATCAGCGGAGCCACATATTGTTACCTTGCCATCACGTCAAAGTGGTATACACACACCTTCTGGTCAGACGCATTGCAGCTATGGCAAGCATACCGTGGATTGGCGGTACCTGCAGAGGTGAGCCGGGGGCAGCTCATTCGGTATCACCATTTGATCACGTTCGGCAGTAGTCTGCTCTGGGAACTGCTCCATTTTCGGGATCTGAGGCGTGCAGGAAGACTGAACACAAGCTATTTAAAAGTCGCTGGGGTTTTGTTCGGTACTGCCATGCTGATGGGGCCCGGTGCTGCGATGGCTTTGGCGTGGGCATGGAGAGAGGAGGTCTTGGCGCGGAAGGCTCGCTGGGATACTGAGGCGGAAAAGAGACGATGATGAGCCAAATTCTATATTCACATGGCCACAGTGGGTATATGAGTCGGCAGCACGATAGAACCACACTAGACATGCATCGAACGCTATTGCGGAGGGTGCATTAGCATTGAGGAGCCTGAATTGTGTGATTGGCGACAGTGTTGACGGTTGAGTAGAGTTACCTAGCTGCCAGATATTATTGTGACCAATCGGTCGATTATCGGAAGAAAGTCACTAAAGGAATGCTAGCTTAGCACCGACCTGCTTCTAGTGGAAATTTATCTAGGAACTAGGGAACGCACAATAACAGTTATTAAGTACGGAGGTTAGGCGCAAAAGTGTGTGACCATAGCTTGTTGGGCTGACAGTAAGGACTGTGGCTTACCATACGTTATTTCTCGTTAAGCACACTGTAATATAGGGGACTTCGGCTGTAGGGGCGCTATTAAGGCGCTGGAGGTACTGCTTGGATAATGTACTCTAGGGCCCAGCAGCCACTGGCCTCATTTCTACTCTAGGTCACTGTGCTTCGTGGCGTACTGTGGACCCGACAGGCTATAGTCGCACACTTTTGCGCCCAACCTCCGTACGTAACAGATACAGCCAATTATAACATAAAAGAAGACTCGACATTAATACCTACTTATTGTGTTTATTTGGCCTAATTTCAGCCCTATTCCACTATCTGTAAGGGCAAGCAACATCTCGATACCGAATCAATGTGGTTCAGTTGATGTCCTTGCCGTTTTCAGTACACGGTATTGATTTGACATAAAGCCAATCCCCTCGTTATTTTGCGATTGATGAGTTATATTTCGAGCTTTGCGTCCGGAATATTCTTTCAAGCTGCCTGGAACACTGGACGATCCCGCTCTGTTTCCACTACATAAATGCCCGGGTCCCGTTTCAGCCACTGCTACTGGATGCCGAGAAACATTGCTCACTGTTCTTGGCAGAATCTGGGCCAAGAACGTCCGCAGAAGTACGCGGAATACCCAGAGCCTTTGGATATCACAGTTCATCGTTGCCATATATACGAACGTACTCAGCTAGCGCCCAAAGGGGCCAAATCAGCTTGTAGTTGGCGAAAGTCATGACCCTAACCCATCACGTTAGCCTTCTTACATCTTCCTCGATGAATCGACCGCGGTGGATCAGCAAATATAAATGAACGTGTTATACGTACCCGTGCTCGATACCACCCTCGGGCCCCTCTTGTAGCCATTGCCCTTTGGACTGCTGTCGAGACATGATGACTCGCAGTCCGCGCTTCACCGGCTCCTTGTCGGGGTACCGGGCGTGCATCAATCCTAGACACACCCAAGCAGTCTGGACGACCTGAGATTTCTCGTGTTGTACATACTCGTCTTCCCGGAGGCCGAGATAGGACTCTCCCCATCCCCCATCCTCTTTCTGCTTGGACACGAGAAAGTCGCATCCGCGTCGACTTGATTCGCTATTGGAGTAAGTTTCTCCAGCAAGAGCCAGAGCCTCGAGGGCGAACATGCCGCCGTAGGCAAAACATATTCCCCACTGCGCGTACCACCCCCCGGACGGCTTCTGGGAACCCTTGATGAAGTCGATTCCACGCCTTCTGGCGTCCTCGACGTCTCCAGCGCGGTATTCGGGATAGAACTTGGCAAAAGAGGCCAGAGCGGAGATGGCCTCGGCCGTGCACTCAACAAAATCGAGCGTGACCATGCTCTTCCCGGCAAATTCGCCCATCTCCAGCCACGCGAGCTTGTGGGAGCCCTGTCTCTTGTCCCAGATGCCGAAGCCGCCCGTATCGTTCTGTAGATTCAGTAGACAGTCAACCGAGTCTTGTAGCCGGTCGGACGGAATTATCTTCGACTTCGCTTCCGACGACGCGTTCATGTCCAGCAGATGCCCCTCTTGGAGATCGAGAACCGCCCGGAGCCCCTCTGCCGTGCACTCGCTAATCACGTACCCTTGCCAGCGGGTACTCCACGGCCACCCACCTTTTCGATGCTGACGGTAACACTTCTCTTGTTCCGAGACATTGTCGCGCAGCTGATGGTCCTCCAGGAACGCGTGGGCCCTTAGAAGCGTAGGCTGGTGTTTGGACTGCTCAGCTGCGCCAGCTGCCGCCATGGCCTGCACCACGAGCGAGGTATCCCAAGCCTGCGTGCCGTCACTGACATTGCAGGTCATTCCGTCGGCCGTCATCCAGAAATGCCGCAATAAGGTCTCCCGGTGCGCCCTGACGGCCTCGCTGTCATCACCGCCGTCGTGGATCAGGCACGCAATGAGGTTGACCGCGTTGCTAATGACCGACAACCCGATGTACTCGCTGTTCTTGTCCTCGGCCTCGATCAACTCCCAGGCGCGCTTTTCTGCGCTCTCGACGGTGGTGGCGCGCCGCATGAAGGGGATGTAAAGGACGACGGTAAGCCAATTCAGTAGCCTGACAAGCCACCATTTGGGGTGGACGTTGTCCACCTCGGCGAGGGAGGTCCGGTGCGCGGCGAAATTGATGATCTCGTACGGTTGCTGCCTGTACAGCTCGGTCCGCAGTTGCTGCGTCGTCGCGTCGCCCGCGAAGGTCCATTTCTTGGACCAGACGTAGGACAGCGAGGCGAAATTGGTGCGGGTCTGGATATACCACTTGCTCGGGTGGGTAGGATCCGACTCTGGTGCCAGCCTGGTCACAGATCAAGACATCAGTCAATTGTGGGTTTGTTGGGTGGTGATGGCAATATAGAAGGAAACGGGGAAGACGTTGAGAAAGATGGCAGTCACCAGAATTCAGGTAGGAATGGGTTGACACATTCCCATTCCATCACCCCAAGCACGCTCAGCCAGAACTTAGCGATTCCCGGTACGTGTGTCGCACCACCGTAACTGTGCAACAGGGCGCGGGCCTTGACTAGGCGATCGTCGTCCGGACTTGCTCCCAATAGGCGCAAAACGACGTAATTAAAGACCGTGCCGATGGCCGAGCTCTCGCCTTCGACATGCCAACCCCAGCCACCGTCCTGAACGCGCTGGCAGGAAAATACGTAGCGTTTAATCTCAACAGCGTACGCCGGCGGGATCGGAGAGCCGGTCACATATAAGCTGATGACCGCGCACGGGAGGAGCATCAAGGGGCCTGCGCTTTCGCTTCCCCACGACCCCGACGGCAGCTGAAGTTGGCTGAGATACGACACGGCGGCGTGAGTAGCCTGTAAGGGCGTCTGCGCCTTGGGCAGGTCGGGCAGGCCCTGAGCCGGAGATTGTATCGTTAGTACATTACTATGCGTCGAAGTTGCTGTTTATTTGGATTTTTGCATCTTGTTTGATTTTCTCCATTTCTACAGAGAAGCATCATATTCCACTTACCGTGTCTAGGCCGAGGTAGTGCTTGTCATAGACTGTTTGATGCCACTTCTCCAGCTCGTCATCGGATTCCAGATAGCGCCATAATTGACGCCCCTGATTGTCGAATAGCCTCCACCGCGAATAGTCTGTCTTCTCGTCACCATTCGCATCTCGAGACAAATGGCCATTGGCCGAAAATGTTGCCCACTCCTTAACTCGGCTTTCCATGTTCTCTGACTGTATTGTTCCCGAGAGATATTGTGTTTAGAGAAGGGACCCTAACGCAGCACGATGACGCTTCCCCCATGCGATTCTATACCTCAAACAGCGACAGAAATCTCGGTGTGACAAGGCCACAGTTGAAATCACGCATAGCATAACTGAATGTGCAGAATGGAGATCGATACATAGATCCTAGAACCGGCAGTGCAGGCAGTCGGGTCGCGCTGTCTGTAATTCGTTTCGTATTTCCACAATCGGAAAATTTGCTATTGAATACTTCTCGTTGATTGGTTAAGCAGACACTCAGTTTTATTGGTTTAAATACTACCTTACTGTATGTACAATTGACCTACCTGGACCCATTATTAGTGGTTTAATTAGCAGTTGCAATTAGGGGAGCGCGCCCCTGTGTGTGTAAGTGAAATAGGCGGACCGCATGCAAATGAATCAGCTTATAACAAGTTACAGTTAATACGAACTCTCGAAGTCAACTTAACCAACTTGAATTTATTGACAAGTTTTGGTCTCGTAAGAACTTCGTTCAGCCGTTTATAACACGGTGCGGAACTCGGAAACAAGGCTCATCACTGCAAATCGTAGGAGACATCGTAAGCAAAACGGATGTGTGGAATTCTATATGGAATCATGAGACGATTCTGTCGGCGAATATTTGCATCTTGTGATGTATCCAAGGGGATCTAAGTTATCGCAGCGACTCTATATTCTGCGGTCCGTTCTGTTCATTGTGTCCATTTGCCACATTAACCCCTTGCAAGATCCGTGACCACGCCAGCTTCCCGAGCTCCAGGATAGACGCACTCTTAGTCAATTCGAGGATGGTAACATGCGAGCCCAAGTTCTGAACCCACCAGCTCTGTAGCTCAATAGCAATAAGGGAATCAACGCCCAAGTCCGCCATCCCCTGATCCAATTCCAAGTCCGAGTTATCGCTGAAGATGAGTAGCGTCTTGAGACATCGCGCCACCTGACCCGCCAGGAACTGTGTCACCCCGGCCTCGTCCTCTAGCAGAGAGCGGGTGGGATCGCGCAGGACGTCGGCCATGAAGCGTTGCAGTTCATCGTCACCGCCATCTATCTCCTTATGCGTCACTTCTCCGGACTGGTTCGTATTGGATCCGTCGACCTTGAGGCCAAGCCCGCGGGCGTCAGGTGGGTGTTGGCCCAGGCCGACGACGAATTGGGCGCGGTTGATGTAAGTTGATGTTGCGGTCGGAAGTGCAGACGCCGGGGTGGGCGAGGCTCGGATGGCTAGTTGAAGGGAACCCAGAAACTCTTTTTCTCTGATCAGCTGGGCGCCCGCGCGGCGGAGGTTCTTTAGGATGGCGGTGTTCTGGCTGACGAAGCCGATATCTTCCATGACGCCCAGGTCGACGACTGAGGCCGGCAGTCCCAGCTGTTGACGGAACTGCACGAAGGCGTCTAAGAAAGTGCTGGCCGCCGCGTAGTTGGCCTGCTTCGGGTTGCCCTGAACGCCGTAAATGGAGCTGAGCAGGACGAAAAAGTCAAGCGGTTGATCTTTTACGGCGTGATGTAGATTCCACGTTCCCTGCACCTTGGCCTCGGTGGCGCCTTGCCAGCTCTCCAGGGTCATGTCGAGCAATGCTTGGTCCTGTATCATGAGAACTATTTAGTGGATTCGTTTCTCTACTTGTTATGTGAATCACTCACCTTCAGCACGAGGGCCAGGTGCAGTACACCCGCAATTGGCTTTGCCGCATTGGCAACCATAGCCTCGACCGTTGCTGCATCGGACACACTTCCGGTAACGATCTGCACCTGGCACCCAAGGGCGTTCAACTCCTGTATTAGCAAGGTTTCGCTCGCGCCGCTGGGCGAAGCCGAACGTGACATAAAGATAAGCGATCCGGCGCCTCTTTCAGCGAGCCAGACAGCTGCGCATTTTCCCAGGCCGCCTAATCCGCCGACCAGGACATAAGATCGATCGCGACGAAAGCGCACTTCATCAAAGGATGGCGTGTCAGGCAGCACTTGGGAATTCTCGGGAAATTCAATGGAGACGGCACCAATCGGGCGACGGGTGCCCTGGAACTCCTGGAATGCCTGTTTGATGTCGGTGGGGCTGAAACGGGCGATGGGGTGAATCGGCTTAACCAGGCCGTCGGTATATAACTTGATGCTCACTTCCAGAAGCCTGGGATGTGAAATCGGGTTCCATGTGAGTCAGGTCCGTAGTCCTTATTAGGAGTGAGGATACGACTTACCGTCGAGCCATCAATGGCCTTTGAGTCACCAGAGCCGCGATATCGAAACCGTGGAACCCTCGGTTGCCGGCAAACATAGCCATGTCAAGCTTGCCGTGAGCAGCAGCATCTCCTCCCGAGAGCTCAATGAGGCTGCCGCCCTCGGCGACACAGTTCCAGCTGCTGTGCAGTAGCTCTCCCGCCAGAGAATTGACAACGACATCTACACCGCGGGACTGCGTGGCCTGCATGAGGCCGGAGACGAAGGACCTGCTGTCTTGTGAAGAGAAGATATTGCGCTTGGGAATTCCTTGTTCTGTTACAAGGAAACGGGTCTCCTCCTCGGTTGCCGCGGTTGCGAATACCTAATGTATCGGACCTGCATTAGCAAAGTAAACTACGCACCAGCAGCTCAGCTCTCGAAAGCGTGGCTTTGAATCTCTCACCTCTGCGCCTGTCATCTTTGCTACCTGTATGGCAGCAATGCCTATGGCATCAGCAGCCGAGTGGACCAGAACGGTGTCTCCGGCAGCTAGGGCGCCAAGCTCCAGCAGACCCCGGACCGCGGTAGCGTAGGCGGGTAGCGTTACAGCCTCCTCAAATGTCAAGCTGTCAGGAAATCTCACGCACGACTGAGCTGTTACCCGGACATGCGTCGCCAGCGAGCCTGGGGTCCAACAGAGCACCGAGTCACCGACTCGGAAGCCGCGATTTTCCGCGTCGGCATGTAAGCGGAGGATTGTCCCTGCACACTCCAGTCCTAAGCCGCGGTTGCTACGAGAATTGCCTAGGGCGAGCTGAGCGTCCTATCGAAGTGAGATATATTAGCCAAAGGCGATGCCAAATATTCTGCTGGAAATGCCACCTAGGTGTATATGTACTTACCTGATAACCGACCGAAGATGTACGAACGAGAACTTCTATCTCGGCTTCCGCCAACGGCACCTCCACAGACCGAGATATTCCTTGCCATTGGAGGCTAGAGAGAAGGCCGGGTTTCGCAATGTGAAGTCTTCGAACCATTTGATCCTCGGGGGAATACGGGAGCACCTGGTCAACAGGGCGCGTAATGAAGCGCGGCACATGGACCACGCCATTCACCAAGGCATATTCGAAATCAACGAGGCTCCCATGCATTTGTCTTTGAAGCTTGGTGAATACCTGCACGACTGAGTTGAAGTAAGATGGGTTAGTGGCTGTGTCTAGGTCTAACTCCATGGTCGCAAAAGAGGCTCCGAGCTCCAGGCGAAGAGTGCGTGCAAAACCAAGTATCATGGCATGGTGAGGATTCTTGGCCGAGATCTGGGCCGATGCCGTCAGCCAAAGAAATCCACGGCCGTGAAGTTGCGTAATGAAACAAATCAGTCCCCGCAGGTCTTTGTCCGTCAGATACTGGAAAAATGTTTGCGACGGCTCTTCTATATCGAGTAGCGATACAACATCCACGGGAGTGGCGGGGAGATCCCACAGAGAACAGAGTGTAACCTCGTAGCCTTCGGATTTGAAGCTGTGCATAAGCTCTTTCGCATGGCCCGTCAGATAAGCAGGGTCAGGATTGTTAACGAGGAGACTCAATGTCTTTGGGGCGGTTGACAAGCCATCGTCTTTCACGGCGCTGGCGGTGATGATGTTATCGAGCTGAAAAGGGGCATTCTGATCCATGATTGCCGTCACGTTCTCAAAGCCGGCTTCTTGTAAGATGCCCTCCCACTGATTAGCCTGAAGGTAAGGTTCATTGTAGCGCCCATCTGGCTCCCCAAGCCACCAGCCTGGTAGTGTTCCCTAGATGAGAAGATCTCATTAGCAAAGGACGAGTTAATTTGCTTACGGCAGAGCCCTATATACTCACCATGATATAATTGACCCATTTCGCCTCTGGGTTGTGGCTCGTCAGCTTGGATCCGAGATGGGTCTGGTGAATCATACACGTGTAGGTTGCCTACTCACCTGAGCAAAGTTCTAGCATAAAGAGACGCCCACCTGGCCGAAGGAGGGACCGACAGTGTCTCATCGTTTGCAAGAGGTCAGGAGTGGCGTGAAGAACCTAAAATTCAGTCAGCTTCGTTATTCTTTCTTACTATGTAGTTGCGCGGTAAGAGTTTAACGACTTACATTCGCAGCCACGACAAGATCGTAGCTGTTAAGCTCCAGACCCTGAGAAGCTGGGTTCTCGCTGATATCTAGCAAAGTGTACTCGATGCCCGGATACTGGCCGAATCGCTCTTTGGCCGCTTTGAAAAAGCCTGATGAGATGTCGGTGTAGGTATAAGTACTGAACAAGCAGCGTCCGGTGACGGTATCGGTCAGAGCTGGCACGATGGTGGACGTAAAGCCTCCTGTGCCGGCTCCAATCTCGATGACACGTAGCGTCCTTTTCGTGTGGCCCAGCGTCTGGAAGAATTGCCGGTGGTCCAGCATGTTGAAGAAGTTGTAGATCTCCATCAGGAGGTTGTCTTTGAGTAGCACTGCAAGCGGCTCTGTTGCGCCCAGGAAGATTTTCTCGACGTCATCGAAGATCCGTGTGACAGCCAAGGCAATGTTACCCGCGGGTGTCTGGAGGGCCTCGGCTGTCAGCTGCTTGATAGCCGCTCTGCATTCTGAAGAGGTCATGGTGAAAAGCTGGTCCGTATCCCGCACAACTTTGCTGCCATGGGACTGGATATTGCTAATGTAGTCCTCGTTCCACTGCTTGAATCGATTGAAGTGGTGCTGCGTACTTTCCCCCATAGACCTCAGTATTCTTGTTGTTTCCAACGCGCAAAGAATGTTCAGCCTCTCGACGAGCTCCAAGCAACTACTCAAGTCCACGGCCTGGTGTACCAGAGACCGCATGTCAGCGAGGTCGATGTCGGGCCGCCACTCGAGAAGGCGTAGCTCCCGTAATGCATCACTACCGGTAGAACTGTCGACGCTTTCTAAAAGACGAAAGTGGATCCCTTTGACTTGAAGTGCTAAAGACCCATCTTCGCCCCAAATTTGTCCGTGAGCTCTTAAGGTGTCAGAGCCAGCAGAGACGGTTTGTGTGTTGCAGTGAAGGTTCTGGGAACTGCTACATCCGGTGCCGATGTACAACTCGTCAACGTGGACAGGGAGGGTCAGCTTGCTCATAAGCCTCAGATGACCCTTTACAGAGCCGAAGATGCAGCACTGCAGCAGCTGATCCACAGTTGTCGGATGGAGAGCGCCGGAAGACAGCTCGGGTTCAGGACGAAGAGCAGCCGATACACTGGCGCTATAGATGTTATATTGCAGGTCATGTAACCCCTGGAAGGCTTTTCCGTACTCTAAACCGGCTTCTTTGGCGGCCTTATACCACTTGTCAACGGGTATTTTTCTAATGCCTTCGGTGGCGAATGAGGGCAACATCGTTTCGTCCGGAAATGCTGCCATGACCTTTCCGGGGTGGACCTCTCCAACACAGTGTCTCGTCCACTTGTTTCGGTCATTATAAGACATGATGCTGAACTCGAACCAAGTGGAATCCTGATTGTCAGTCAGTCGTCGGGGCTGTAGTCGGGTAATGATTTCAGCTGACTGCCCGTTCTGCAGAGGCATGGCTGATCCGATGGACAGTGAACGGATGGTAAAACTCTCGGAGCCAGATACCTGTCGAATAGCTTCTCCTGCCATGGCTACGTATCCCGCTGCGGGAAAGACCACATCGTTGGCAACTATATGGTCCGAAAGCCACGGCACGTCTTTCAGGTTGAGTAATTTTCGCCAGCTTGGCTCGAGATCGTTTCCACCGATAAGTCGCGCACCGAGAAGTTCATGCTCTGGAAACGAACGTGTGCGGAATTCGCGCGAGATGCGGCTTTCGTTCCAGTAGGACACGTCGTGAGTCCAAGGATAGGGCGGCAAGGTTCGCATGGTCACGCCTCCCAAATTCATGCGGGCGAAGTTGGGGGTCAGACCCTGACAGTAAAGCTGACCGACAGCAGTAAGCACCGCTGATGTTGAATCGGCTCCTCTACTGAGACAACTGTTGTATGTGACGCTCTTGGTCAGCTCCTTGCAGATCTGACGGAACGGTCCGGACAGCGCTGAGTGAGGACCCAGCTCGAGCGCCAGTCCGAACTCCTGCACGCTCGTCTCCAATGCACAAGTCACTGCGGACAGAAAGAGAACTGGGCGCTCCATGTTGGTTCTCCAATAGGCTGGCCCGAGCTGCGCGGCGTCCCTGATGGTCTGCCCGGTTACAGAAGAGAAGAACGGGATGGAAAGTGGGACAGGCGAGGGAGTGACGTGGGAGATCAATGCCTCGTACACGATTCCAACTGACTTCATGTGGTCTAGAAGCAGTCAATAACCTCTAATATATCGTTTTCGTAGAACAAAATACAGACTGAGGCACGTATTGAAATGTAATAGGCCACTTACCAGAGTGATAAGCCCTGTCAACCTTAAGCAGTCGAGCTAGAGCTCCCGGTCGATGCTGCCGAACTCGAGCCAAAGTATCTTGTACGGCATCGAAGTCTCCGGAGATTGTTATGCTCGAATTGCTGTTCTCACAGGCAACGGTTGTTCCAATGCTTAGCAACCCCGCCACCTCGTCTCGACCGAGTCCGACAGCCGCCATGGCTCCAGGTCGACGCTGTTGAATGCTGGCGACGCCGCGATAGTAAGCCACCAGAATCGCTTCTCTCATACTCAGCGCGCCGGCAGCATATGCTGCAGCAATCTCGCCACTGGAATGGCCGACAACACCGTCCGGAGTGATATCCCAGGTCACCAGGAGGTTGGCTAGCCCAATCTGCACAGCTGTACAAAGGGGCTGCGCGTGCTCCGCTGAGTGAATAGCACTTGCATTCAACAAGAGCTCTTCCATCCTCCAGGCAGGGGGGTGCAGAGCCTTGGACAGCAATCGGTCCATTTGCTCGATATCTTTCCTGAAGGATGGGAAGTCCCGGATCAGCTCGCGACCCATTCCAGGCCACTGGGCGCCCTGGCCGGTAAAGATCCATAGGAGCCCTTTTGCCTTTGACTCGGAGCTTCGGACAGCTGGAGCTGGTTGGAACGATGTCCCGTCGGTCACGCAGAAAGACCTCACCTTCTGATGATGTCTCTTTGCACCCAACGTATACGCTAGATCCGTTACCCGGAAATCTCCAGACTCGATGAAACTTTGGTAGTTGGCCAGCATCTTCTTGAAAGAAGTCTCGCTGTGAGCGGAAAAGACGAGAAGCCGCTGAGGGGAAGTGGGTGTGATTTCCAAGCCTCCGCTGCTGCCGTTGGTTCTGTGCATGGTACAACCGTGGGTGCTAGCGATGCCCGGGCTAGCAGCCTCGAGGATCACATGCGCATTGGCACCGCCAAGTCCAAATGAATCAACGCTTATTCTACGGCTTCGACCTTCCGGCCACGGCAAGGCTCGAGTTGGCACTCTCAGACCAGCCTCGGCGAACGGTACTGTTGGTAGCATTGTCAGCACCTAGTATAGAAGGCACAATTGAAGTAGAGGAGCATGAGAAGAAACCTACTTTTCGGATTCGGAGTTTGAAATTTGATGTTGGGGGGGATGATCGCTCGTTCGAGGCTTAGGACAGCCTTGATGAGACTACTCAAACCCGCAGCTCCTTCCCCGTGGCCGATATTTGGCTTAACCTGGAGATAGAGAACTTGGGTAAGTATGAAGCACAAAGACTTTGATGTCCCGTCTGGGGATTTGGGTCAGATCTACTTACGCTACCGATGTAGGTCTCCTGAGAGTGCTGGCCTCCAAAGACTTGAACCACCGCGGCTACCTCCAGAGGGTCACCTGTCGCCGTGCCTGTGCCGTGGCACTCGACAACTGGAGTGTCGCCTGGGTTGCTTATCCCTGCCTTGGAGTATGCGTGCCGGATCAAGCTTGCCTGGGCCTCAGTGCTGGGGTTTGTGAGGCCGACAGTCTTCCCATCAGCGTTGACGGCCGTACTACGAATGACGGCACGGATGGGGTTCCCGTCTCGGAGAGCATCGTCTAATCTCTTGACATAGACCGCGTTGACGGCGTCGGCTCTTGCGTAGCCGCTGGCGTGTGCGTCGAACGTGTTGGACGAGCCCGAAGACGACAAGGCTCCCAGTCTATCAAGGGCCAAGAAGTATTCTGGCGAAAGGAGGAGATTCGACGCTCCCACCAAAGCCCCAGAGCAGTCCCCGCGCTGCAGAGCCTCGCAGGCCAGGTGCAGAGCTATCAGACTGGATGAGCAGCCTGCCTTGACAGTCATGCTGGGTCCGCGCAGGTCCAGCTCGTACGACACGCGGTTGGCGAGAGTGAAATCATCCATGCCCGTGATGCCATAGACGTTCCCGTCCTGTGGGTCTCGGGCTTGCATGTGCAGCCAGTCCTGGCCAAAGCTGCCCGCGTAGACGGCGACGTTGCTTCCGCGCCAACCAACTTCACCGGCATTTTCGAGGGCCTCGTGCATTACTTCGAGCAGGAGTCGTTGCTGTGGGTCGACCCTCGCGACTTCAGCCTGCGACATGCTGAAGAAGGCCGCGTCGAAGAGGTCGACGGGCTCATCAAGGAAGTAGCCATGTTTCACAGACAGGCCACCAGCCACGCCAGACTGTTGGTGGAAGCCGTCGGCATTGAATCTTTCAGAGGGGATTGGTCGACGTGCATCCCTTTGGTTGACCAACAGGTCCCAGTAAGACTCTGCATCATGACACCCCCCTGGTAACCTTAAGCCAATGCCGACAATGGCTAGGGGACTTGGTTTGGGGTTCTCTGGCGCTATCATGGTGTTGGTGATGAGAACAAGTAGAGACAAGAGTCTGTCTCTTGAAGTGACCGGATCCGATCCACCACCGACCGTGGTCTACTGCAGTACGATAGTATGTGCTTTAAGAAGGCTTGAGAAGAGACTGAGACGAATGCCGGGTTTAAGACTCAGCGGCCGGATAACAGGAAAGTCTCTCGAAGCCTCTCGTACACCATCCGCTGTGGTGATAGGAGTCGTCCAAACCCTTGCGTCCATCAGACAGATGCTGCTGACTTCCCTCGCAGTAATATCGCAAAGAAAGGGAAGTACCCCCAGACAGCTTCATAGGTAAAGACCGGCACCGCCTGCAGCCGTCTTACATCGCGTAGATATCGGCTTACAAGGGATAGGTATCGTCCCACACCAGATAGGTGTCTCCCTCTGAGCCGTGGTTGGTCTAGGTCATCAGAGACTTTTGTGGAGCCGACAAGCTGTAAACCCTGGCAACCCCGTTTCGTCTTGCCCGGTTTCCTCTTGTTTTCGCGATTCCGAGTACGCAGTCACGTCTCCGAATTGATTCAATCGCAGCACGAAAGCCGAGTCACATTCCTGCTTACGTTCACATGCTTACTTTTCATATGAATGTAGGTCGACTTTAGTCTGACAACCTAATAAATCTTTCATAGCAAGCAACATCATACCTGGTAATTAGTGATATATTCAGTTAAATATGATTAGGACAACAACTGCCCGTCCAGGCAAATTTACAAATACTAGAACGTGAAGCCTATTAGGCCGGTCGGAACATATCCACACTTAGCCAAGTTCTAGACACCTAACAAGTCGATTAAGTCTACCTAGTCAGTCATCGCCAGAATTGACATTCCCAGCCCGAGTGAAGTGCCCCATGGATGCCGTTGTCTGAGGCAAATACCGATTCTACCAGTAGTTTGATTTGTTTTGATACCGTCATCATGGCTGCTCAGCAGATACTCCTCTTCGGTGATCAGGCAGATGCCCCGATTCCCATGATCCGTCGACTCACAGAGCCATCCCGCCAATCCAAGAATCTCGAGTCCTTCCTGCAGAGCGCCATCGACAATGTTCAACTAGAAGTCGCCAAACTCACTCCCGCCGAGCAGGACACCCTAGGCTCATTCCATTCGGTGCAGGATTTGACAGCTGCTCTAGAGAACGAAACGGATCGCCATGGCATCGCCCAGATGGTGCTGATTTTCATTGCAAGGATCGGCGAGCTCATCCTGCAAGTCACTTTCAAAGTATAATAAACGGACTCGTACATGCGCTAACATCCAGACTTCCAGGCATGCAGAGAATAACCCAGCCCTGCTGAGCAGTTCGACGCCTCTTCTTTCGCTGGGCATCTGCGGGGGACTGCTTCCCGCCGCCGCCGCTGCTGTGGCCACCAACGTGGGTGAACTGATCGAGGTGGGCAGTTACCTCGCCGGGATAAACTGCCGTGTAGCTGCTAGAATATCGAGACGCTCGATCCAGATCGAAGATGGCACCGGCAGCTGGGCATTCTCGGTTCTTGGGAAGGTTGTCAGCGAGCTTCCTAAGCTCTTGGCACAGTTCCACGGGGAACATGTAAGTTCTTGTGCAACTTAATATTCTCTCAATTTTCTTGAGAATCCCCGACTAAGACCGTGGCAACTATGGCAGTCCATACCACGCCATCGGCAAGCGTACGTTGCTATCAGCACGCCTACTTGGGCCACCGTTTTCGGACCGCCTTCCGTCTTGAGGACACTGATCCAAACGTCCACCACGTTACGCAACAGCGAGATCACCATTCTACCGGCGTTCGGGGCTGTTCACGCAAATCATTTACCATCCCCGGAGTTGGACGAGCTCGTGCCGGAAAGCCCTCTGTTCAATAAGTCGATCAAGCCAGGCTACAAGCTCGTCTCGGGAAGTAAGTATGCGCCCTTTGCGGCCTCTTCCCTGAGAGACTTGTTGCCACAGATCATGCTTGACATCTTCCAAAACGGCACCGATCCGGCTCGGTTGTTCGACCTGGGTGGCTCATACCTTCAGAAGGGGAAAGAGATTTCTCTCTTTATGTTGGGGGCCACAAGCTACCTCGTACTCTTGCGGCGGTCTCTACACACCCAAGGGTTCAATGTAGCCCTCAAGACAAACGCTCCTAGCTTGCCAAATACGGAGCTTCGCGGAGGTTCCGGGTCGGTGGCAATTATTGGCATGTCGGGTCAGTTTCCGGGAGCGGCCACCGTGGATGAGATGTGGCAAAGACTCATGCGAAGAGAAGAGCTCCATCGAAAGGTTTGTTGAGTCCATGTACATCTACTCAAGTACTCAATGGTGTTTGATAAGAGACTAAGGCATTTTGTTTCTCAGATTCCCGCTGAACGCTTCGACATAGACGATTACCTGGACGAATCAGGCCGTGGCCCCAATGCAATCACATCTGCCTACGGCTGTTTCTTGGATCGCCCCGGGCTTTTCGACCATAAAATGTTTAAAGTCTCGCCGCGAGAGGCTATGCAGATGGACCCTGGCCAGCGGCTGCTAATGCACGCTGTTTACGAAGCTCTCGAGGATGCCGGTGTCTGCAACAACGGCAGCGTCGCCACGGACAGCAGGCGAATCGGTACATATATTGGTGACGGGAGTGACGACTGGAGGGAGCTTCAGCAGCAACATGGCGTAGATAAGTATATCCTGCAAGGGACCCAACGATCTTTTACGCCAGGTCGCCTGAACCACTACTTCAAGTGGGAAGGGGCCACTTTCTGCGTCGACTCCGCCTGTGGCTCGACAGCCTCAGCCGTGGGTCTTGCATACAGAGCGTTGGTGAGCCGCGACTGCGATGTGGCTATTGCCGGTGGATCCAACATCATCGCCACTCCCTTCTGGCAGTCCGCGTTGAGCAAAGGTGGCTTCCTATCAACGACCGGAGGCTGCAAGACATTCCGAGCAGATGCGGATGGGTACTGCCGCGGGGAGGCAGTCGGGGTAATCGTTCTCAAACGACTGGAAGATGCTATACAGGATAATGACAACATCGTCTCGGTGGTCCGTAGCTACGCCCGGAATCACTCAGCCGAGACGGTATCCATCACTCGACCTCACGTCGCGACACAGGAACGCGTTTATCGGAGTGCCCTCCACAAGGCTGGTCTGGAGCCCAACGATATCAGCTACATCGAAATGCATGGTACGGGGACCACTGCTGGAGACTCGGCGGAATTAGAGTCCGTCGTTAATGTTCTCGCCCACAGAGGAGTACGAGACGGGCCGCTGATGGTAGGAGCCATCAAAGCCAATCTGGGTCATTCTGAGGCAGCGTCGGGCATCTCCTCTATCATGAAAGCGGCCATCATGTTTCGGAAGGGCGTCATTCCGCCACAGGTGGGGATACCACACAAGTTGGGGGACTTCGCCTGTCTCAAGCAGGGCTCCATCCTGATACCTGGCGACCCAGTCCCCTACACTCGTCAGAGCATTGGCAGGAAGAGAACGATGATCGTGAATAACTTTGATGCCGCTGTATGTGCTTTTCCTCAACGAAGTATGAGCGGAGCTGACGTGTTTGTTACTCTAGGGAGGAAACAGCTGCTTTGTGTTAGAAGAGCCCCCATTGCCTCCTGTTAAAGCATCAGACCCCCGATCACATCATGTCGTCACCGTCTCGGCACATTGTCCCTCGTCATTCCAGCAGAATAAACGCCGTCTGTTAAACTTTCTGACTAAATGCCCCCTAACCAGTGTCGCGGACTTGGCTTACACTACCACGGCGCGGCGGATGCATCATTCGCTACGGTCCGCCTACTCTGGCGGGAGCATTGGAGACATTATCAACGGATTGCAGCGAGATCTTACAATCAACGTTGGAAGGCAAGACCAGAACACCGTTAGCAAGCCTCCTCGAGTCGCATTCCTATTCACTGGGCAAGGCGCTCATTACGCCGGAATGGGAGCAGACCTATTTAAATCATCGTCACTGTTTCGTTCCACCATATTGAGCTTACAGCGCGCCAGTACAGCGCATGGACTCCCCTCATTCGTGCAACTTATTTCCAATCCAGACACGAGCATCAAAGGAGCTACCATAGTCCAGATACACTTGGCTCTGATTGCTCTGGAGATGGCCCTCGTGGACCTCTGGAAAACCTGGGGTGTCACTCCAGACCTCGTCATCGGCCACAGTATCGGTGAATACGCTGCCTTGTACGCTGCAGGAGTGCTTTCGGCCACCGATGTTATGTACCTCGTAGGCATACGGGCCAGACGGGTTCAGAACAGCTGCAGGGAAGGGACATATGGCATGTTGTCAATCTCGACCACGACCGGCGACCTGACTTCCATTCTAAGCGACGAGAGTCTGGACCTTGCATCGCGCTGTGAAGTGGCCTGTCATAATAGCCCTGGCATGGTCGTGCTCAGTGGCGAGACTCCGGAATTATTGCGCATCGAGGCCTCGCTGAAGGCACGCAAGGTTAAATGTAGAATGCTGGATGTCCCTTACGCCATGCACTCGCAACAGATGAAGGGCGTGCTTCCGGGACTCGGCCAGGCCGCGCATGGTGTGCTATTCAACGCCCCCAATCCCAACATCATAGTCGTCTCGACTCTCATGGGCACAGAGCACGTCGCCTTTGATAGTGACTACCTGGTCAGACACACCAGAGAACCCGTCAAGTTCCAACAGGCTATTTCGTACTGCTTAGAACGAGGTTTGGTCGACGAGGAGACGCTTTGGTTGGAGATGGGGCCCAACCCAGTGTGTCTCGGGCTCGTTCGATCCAATAGCAGCCGCGTCACATCTTCTCGTGCGCTGCACAGCCTTAAAGACGGCGATAGTGGTTGGAAATCAGTAACGGCAACCTTAGCGGCTTGCTACAATGCCGGCAAGGCGGTTCGTTGGCGAGCGTACCACCAGGACTACACAACAAATCTCTCACTCATCAATCTGCCCAGGTATGCCTTTGACAGCCGGGACTTCTGGATGCCGTACACGGCAGCAGCGTCTCCCGTATTCAAGGACAGAGACATGCAGCAGCCCCTTTCAGCGTGTCTACACCACCTTATACAGCAAGAGGACAATGGTACGGAGCAGTCAGCTACTTTCAAAGCCTTGGTATCCCAGCCGTCTCTGCTTGGGATGATTCAGGGCCATAAGCTCTCGGGCATCACCGTATGCCCAGCTGGTGTGTTCAGCGAGATGGCACTAACAGCGGCACGATACCTCCTGACCGGAGGTTCCTGGAGTGCACCCTTTCCGCCGCTCTCGGTTCTCGACACCCAGATCGATCACCCCATTATGCCCGAGCCTAATAACACAAGTCAAGCCATTCAAGTGACTATTAACAGATCCAAGCAGTCGGACGACTTTGCTGTCTCAATATCCGATTATGTCAAGCCGTCTGTAATTACTTCAAAATGTGTCGTTCGCCTCAGAAATGAGCACGCTTTTGAGATCGAGCGACGTCGCCTGCTCGACATGGTTCAGCCTAAGATTTTCAAGCTGCAGAAGGCTGCTGCGGGCGGACTCGCCAGCAGATTCCAAGGAAAGCTATTCTATCGCCTCTTCGCTAATCTCATGGACTACGCTGGCCAGTACGAGGGCGTCCAGGAAGCCATTGTCAGCAGTGACTTCACCGAAGCTCTTGCTTCCGTCCGGCTTCCCCGGCCTCATGATGGTGTCAACGCTGATACAGCTTGCACGCTCTCACCGTACTGGATCGATGCCCTCACCCATTTGGCCGGCTTTTTGTTCAACGGTAACCCAATGAGCCCGGGAGACGACGTCTATATTGGCACACATATGGAACGCATGGAGATTGTCGCTAAAGACTTCTCTCCCCACGTCACGTACCAGAGTTACGCCTATATCGAACACCCTGAACAGTCGGATGTCTACCGCGGCCACGTCTACATTCTCGACGGCGACTCTCTTGTTGGATTTCTGGAGGGTGCTCGCTTCCGCAAGATGCCGCGCAACACGCTTCACCGAATCTTAGGCAAAGTCGAGCCACCGAAACAGACCAAGAATATGTCATCAAATCCGGTAACGACTGGCGCAGTCGCGATGACCAACGGTACAAATGGAGTCGACGGCCATACCGCGTTGCTGCCAGCGCCATCGGGTATCGGCGTCAATGGTGGTCGCAGCAAGTCTCTCTACTCGGTCCTGATTGACCAGCTTGTTGAGGAAACTGGTATGAAAAGAGAGGAACTGACTCCTTCAGCCTACTTTACCGAGATCGGTGTCGACTCGCTGATGAGCATTTCCATTCTCGCCGCACTCAAGGCCCAGACAGGCATTGAGCTTAACGCATCCTTCCTCATGGATTACCCGACCCTCGAAGATGCCCAACGCCAACTGCGACTACTGGACGGACACAATAAGGACCCCGTGTCAGAGATGCCAAGTCCCAGTCCGGCAGTAAACGGTAACGGCGCTGCCACTCCTGGTTTACCAGAGTGCAACGTGGTTCTCATGCAAGGTCCTCCTGTCTCTTCCACGTCCCGTCCCCCTCTGTTCCTGATTGCCGACGGCGCCGGCTCCGCTGCGGCCTATATTCATCTACCCAAGATCGACAGCGAGCTCTCCGTCTACGCAGTCGAGTCTCCATGGGTCAACGATCCCGAGAACTTCACCTGCAGATTCGAACAAGCAGCAAGGCAGTATTTGGCTGCTATCCGCGCAAAGCAGCCGCATGGGCCTTACATGCTAGGAGGCTGGTCGGCCGGTGGAGTCTTTGCCTATGAAGTAGCCAGGCTTTTGCTTGACGCTGGAGACGAAGTAGTGGGGCTAGTTATCATTGACATCACCGGCCCTCGCGCCGAGCACCGCAGCAGGGTAACACCGCCGACGATGGAAATTATCGACCGAATCGGCATGCTAACTGGCATCGAGCGGAACGTTGATGGCACAGGGCCCCAGTCGCGGCGGCTAAAGCAGCATATGCTGAGCACCGTGACGTGTTTCAGCAGGATGGATCCGACACCGATGGCCCCTGGCCGTCGGCCCGCCCGTACATTTATTATTTGGGCCAAAGAGGATATTCTTCCAAAGAGCACCCAGGATACTTTGCCTTCCGGCCTTGACGCCTGGTTTTACCCATCTTCACACGCTGATCCCAGTCCGAGCGGCTGGGATGCGCTTGTCGGAGAGAAGTTAGATATCTTTCAAGTGGAGGGAGACCATTTTTCTATCATGACGGCTCCCCAGGCACGTTTCTCTACCTTGATCTTGTCGATTGACATTACTAACTAGCTTTTAGGTCACACAGCTGGGGCAGATAGTGCGGCAAGCTGTTCAGGAGCGCCATAGCATGATCTAGGAGTGTTAACTGGACGTAGGTCCCTCGGCAATTGCAGTTATGATCTCTATCTTGAGATGAGTGCAAATCAAGTATGCGTTGGTATGATATGACAACTAGGCTGATCGTGAGGAAAGGTTGCATAGAGTGTGAAAAGCGTAAATTATCATGGATAATCTGTACTCTAGAGAGCAGTAACGTTATCTAGAGAGCTCTATATACAGTGTGGGAGCTCCGGAACGACGTTGTTGCGGGGTGCCTACAGTTCCCAGGGGCTTGACGACCAAGCAAGTGACCCCCTATTCTGCGATAATAAGCCTATAAGTGGAGATTGTTGCGTAGAATTAGCCAGATACGAATATTTCCTTGCAGGTCCCGTTCCTGGACCTGGTGCAGTCGAAACCGAGAATTGTCTGGGTCATAACAACTGAATGCTTAATATACCACATATAAGCTTTTTCATGTTTCTTCAGAGATAGACCTGACCCTCTGCTAGCCATTTAGAACTGGATTGCCAAAGAAATCAGTTTTTACGCACAAATCCCCATTTCTACGTCACGTGCGCCTGCGACCCCTATTGTCTGACAGTCCGCCCCAGAAGGACCTCATTGGGCACCGAGGCACTAGTGACAACGCATGCGGCAACTGGAATCGAGGTATTAGTATTGCTCTGTTCGTGCTTCCACTGCCAAATAGGTCCATCGCGGAACTTTTGGTAGGCGGCTCCGCCCAATCCAGTGTTTCTTTCTAGGATCCTTGACGAGCATTTCGATTCGCACCTATGTACCTAATAGACTGTGACATCCATATAAGAGCCTCTAGGATGTCCAAGTTTAGATAGTGCATATAGTAAGATAAAGTCTTTCATCACCCATTACAAGAGCCTTTGAGGCCTTAGAACTGGAAGCACTCACGATGGCGGTCCAACCGAAGAAGCAAGTAGCGGGCAAGGAAGCTTCACCTCATAATTTGGTTCGAGGGCTCTGGCAGTTGCTACGGCTGCATACCGTGGAAGGTCTGTCAACAGCCAGCATTGGATGTACGTAGTAGTTCTCCAAAGAGCACCAACCTCGTGACCAAGCTTAGATACACTTACTCATCCTTTCTTCAGGGCTTGCGCTGTTCTTCTATGCGATCCAGCAGCAAATATCCTGGGACGCCCTACGGGGTACCTTCTTAGGCATCTTCGCGAGCTATGGCGCTACGCACGGCGTCTTCTGCATTTGGAAGTACGCTCCCTCCACCTTCTTCCAACACTTCTCGGCCAGGCCGTTGCAAGGCCCCGCTCACTAACCTACCTGACCTCATGCAGCGACATCTGCGACAGAGACTTTGATGGGCAAGTTGCACGGACGAGGAAGCGCCCTCTTCCTTCGGGAATGGTTACCCTCCTCGAGGCGATCATAGCCTTTATCGTAGGCCTCTTGACCACGTTAGCAGTCACGTACACCATGCTCGGCGAGCGCGTTACGTGGACCATGGTTCCCATCTGGGGCCTGTCCTTCCTCTATCCGCTGTGTAAGCGAGCGATCTGGGCTCCTCAAGCTGTTCTGGGCCTAACCATGGCGTCTTGTGTACTTCCGCCGTGGGTCGCTCTCGGAAACGACTACGATGGGAGCATCGCCTTGCCCGCCTCGCTGTTCGGGGCGATCTTCTCCTGGCTCGTGTATCTGGACCTCATTTACGCGTCTCAGGTGAGCTAAACTTCCCTGATGTCATGCTGGTCTGCTGGAGCTAGGCGGGAGTGTCTAACGTCTCCGCATGCATGTAGGACCGTTTTGATGACGAAAAAGCTGGCGTCAAGTCCCTGGCAGTCTTTCTGGGGGATAATCTAAAAGCGGGCCTGACAGTTCTCGGGGTTGCCCAAATCGCGTTCTTCGCCCGGGCGGCGACTGATGCGGCTGCCGGTGGCTGCTTATGGATTCTCGGCATCTTGGCCTGGACCATATCAGTCCCCTGGAGTATTCTGTCGCTGGATCAGCGAGACCGCAAGTCTGGAGGACGCATCTTCCTCTTCAACGCAGTCCTAGTTCTGTATCTCACCGCAGTTGCCGCCGTGGAGGTTTGGATGTCTCGCCGATAAGCGCTTGGCATTTCATGTCAGCGTTATGTTGGGAACAGCCAGCGTTGCAATTGTTAAGCTGCACAGAAAGCCTGTGAACAAGGGAGAAGCCCGAGAACACCAATAAGGAGAGAAGGACGAGGCGTAGACGAGAAGAGCTTGTGTGCAGCAAGGGGCATACTATTATAAGAAATACGTAGATGGCTTGTGGGATAGATACTGCCATTTCGAACCAGAGTGTCCCCGCCCCACCAACTTTCTGAATCACACACCTTTTTTTGCAACGCAAACGTTCAACTTCGTGTCACAGTTAGGATGATCGCGAGAGAAGGTTGCATAAGGTGTGGGAAGTGTAATTTGTCATGGATAATCTAGGCTCTAGAGAGCAGTGGCTAGGAAGCTCTATATATAGTGTGGGAGCCCCGGAACAACGTTGTTACGGGGTCTCTACAGCTCCTAGGGGCGCTGATGACTAAGCAAGTGACCCCTATTCTGCGACA
>QJNU01000712.1:0-35392 GCA_004154915.1 Monosporascus ibericus | reverse complement strand
CCCCCCCCCCCCCCCCCCCCCCCCCCCCCCCCAAATAACTAAATTATTAAGTTAACCTGAAAGGAATCCAAGCATGACTTTAACTCTTTCTAATTTGCTTGATATTCGTAAGTAAAATATGTGGTAATGCAGGAAAATAGTGGAGAAAGTGGCGCGTAAACAGGACTCTGCTAAGTTAATTTTTGTCGGCAGCGAGCTCTCATCCTTTCCCGAACATTATTGCAAATGAAGCCGCATTTATTTGGCCCTGAAACGCCTTGCTGTTCTTTGAGGTTGTCATCCTCCCGAATGACTGCTCCACGCCAACCTGTGCCTCGCCGACAATCCCCTGCACTGCCAGAGACTGATCATCGGTGCTCATGTCGCCGAATTTTTGTCCGGTTCGCTGCGCTCTGGTGGCTGCAAGAGCTTCCTGGCAGACTTTCCGCAGCCCGGCGGTCAACTGCAAGCTCACGTTCTGATCCGAAGCTGAGCCTTCTTCTGAGGCAGGGGATGCTTCACGGTTGCGCAGATGCGCGTCCAGGTCGGCCAGGGCCTGCTCCTGTGCCTGAAACTGGTCGCCGATCCGCCGGACGTCGTCGGCAGTCCGTGTACTCACGATCCTGTTCGTTGTCAGACAAGAGCCGGGCTTGAGTCGGCACAGAACTCACAGGTTGATTGACGCGAGCACCATAGACATCGTCCTCTGGCAATCGCCCAACTCTTTGCTGAACTTGTTCACCTTCGACTCTTGGAGATTCACTAAAAGCCTGTCTCGTTTGCTGAACTTGCCCTCAGTCGAATAGCTCGTGAACCTCGCAATGGCAGCGGTGTACTCGTCGCAAAGGCGCTTCGCTGACACGAGCGTCTCGTTGAGGTCGATCGTCCGCAAAATGGCATCCAGCTCGCTGTCAGTCGCGGGTGCCGCTTTCAACGTCTGTTGTAGAGCACCTAGAGTCTTCTGCGTTTCCGTGAGAGAAGCTTTCGACCTAGCGATGGCTTGCGGCGCCTCCGCCAACCCGTCGGCGAGGTTGTATGCCGCCTTGCAGCTTTGCAACGCAAGAGTCGCGACGGCGATGACACCGGCGGTCACAATGAGGGGATCCATCGTCATTCTCCGGCTGCGGTGTTGATGAGGACCGGCATAGGTGGCTGGTCGACGTCGCCTTCAGCACCAGAGCGGCGGTAGCACTGAGGGATCCATCGTTATTCTCCGCCTGTAGAGTTGATGAGGATCGGCGTAGTTGACTGGTCGACGTCGCCTTCAGCACCGGAGTGGCTGATTCGCATACCGCGGTTTAACCGCGTGCTTGGCGCTAGAACAGGCCCAGCCCAGCCGCAGCGACCAGGAATTGGGTTGTAATCAAGCATTTCTTCAACATTCTCTAAAAACCCCAAAAGCACTTAACAGTCGCTCGTGTCTACTTATATAACCAGCACGATGGAGCCTGGAAAAGTGGAACAGCGCTTCGGGAATTTAGAAGCAACCGAAGGCGGTTTCGCTTTCCAGGGCCACATTCAGGGGGATGTCCACGTGCACCGTAGGTTGTCGACAAAATGGCACTGAATCTACAGATCGCTAGCTTCTACAGGCTCCCACAACGTTCGAGCCGAGCTCGACAGCCTCCCAGAAGCCGCGTTTAATGCCGCAAGCAGACAATATTCATATTCCTGCCTCGAGAACACACGACGAAAAATCCTTCAAAATATCGAAGAGTGGGCCGACAGCAATGGCAAGAAACGTATGGACTGGCTCAAGGGCATGGCTGGCACCGGCAAATCCACCATTGCTCTAACAGTCGCCCGCAAGTACGCCAAGTTGCGACGCCTTGGTGCGAGCTTCTTCTTCTTCTCGAGAGGTGGTGGTGACCACGCGTCCGCCGCCAAGTTTGCCAGTACCGTCGCTGCCCAGCTTGCCGACACGTGGCCGGAGCTCAAGAAATATATCGACAATGCCATCGCCTCCAGTCCTCGCATCCGCGACCTAGGATTGTTTGACCAGTGGGAGAAGCTTGTGCTTGGGCCGTTGGCGCAATTGGACAAGAACGTGTTTCCGCTCCCAATTGCCATCGTTGTCGATGCGCCGGACGAATGCGACAGTGAGGACGACGTCTCCCTGCTGATCCAATGCCTCGCTGCCGCCACGGCGGTAGAAAGTACTCGGCTGCGCGTGTTCGTCACCAGTCGACCAGACCAACCAGTCAATCTTGGGTTCGGCGGCATTTCGCAGGACACGCACCGAGATTTTATTCTCCACGACATCGAGCAGTCAAGCGTCGACCAGGACCTTTTCAATTTTTACAAGTACAGGCTTGCGTACACGGCCAAGCGATTTGGCCTTGATGATCGCATTCACTCCGATGAAGCCATCCGATTCCTCGTCGAGAAATCCTCCGTCTTATTCATCCACGCCGCTACCGTGTGCCGCTTCATGCAGGAGGGGGGGCAGCTTGCTAACGAACGTCTCTCTCTTCTGATCGCGGTGGAAAGCGCGTTGACCAAGCCGGAGAAGGAGCTGGACACAATGTATACGACCGTCCTGACACATTCGCTCGCGGTGGGACTCGAGCCGGCCGAGGCAGCCAGGGTGCAAGCATTGTTCAGGCGTGTCGTCGGATCTATTGTGGTACTCTCCGATGCAATGACATGTGCTGATTTGAGTACAATGCTTGAGGAACCAAGGGATGTCATCACTAAGACGCTGCATTGTCTTCATTCAGTGCTGGACGTTCCAGAGGAGGAGACCAGGCCAATTCGTCTTCTTCACCCGTCCTTCCGGGATTTCCTTTTAGACCCACAGAGATGCCAAAACAAGACGTTCTCCGTCAACGCCACAGCTGCCCACAGTCATCTGTTCAACTGCTGTCTCCGACTCATGAAGAACCATCTCCGGCGCAACATGTGCAACCTTGAACGGCCTGGGACGCGAACTCGAGATATCCCTAGCACGGTTGTGGACGAGTTCATTCCTTTGTCTGTTCAGTACGCTTGTCGTTATTGGATCCACCATCTGCAGCAGAGTGAAGTCGATCCAAACGACCGCCCTGACATCATGGATTTCTTCCACACTCAGTTCCTCGCCTGGCTCGAGACCCTTGCCTTGATCGGTCGGTTGTCAGATGGCATTACTATGATGAAGCTGGTAGAAGCGAGGCTATCTGCCTCATCTACTGCAACCGATCTGAAAGGAGCCACTACGACCAAGGCTCGGTCATGGCTGTCCGGAATAAAGGGCAAGTGGAAGCAAAGACCCTTTGGCGTCATTCCATTGCCTCATCGCCCAGCGACTCTTTCTCTATCCTTGCATGCAATAGTATATGACGCAATGCGACTCCTTCTCAGCCACAGCTCAATCATAGGAGAAGCCCCGCTCCAAATATATTGCTCATCTCTGCTCTTTAGCCCGGAGAAGAGTATAATCCGGAACCTTTACTCAGAACAGGTTCCGAAGTGGATATTACGCCGACCAATGACTCGACGGGACTGGAGCTCATACTTACAAATATTAAGTCATTCAGCTCCAGTCCGTGCTGTGGCGTTCTCGTCAGACGGCCGACTGATAGCGTCGGCATCAGACAATGAAACAATCCGGCTTTGGGACGCGGTTACGGGTGCAGAGCGACGTATATTACAGGGCCATTTTGATTGGGTTACTGCCGTAACGTTCTCGCCGGACGGACGGCTAATTGCGTCGGCATCAAATGATAAAACTATCCGGCTTTGGGATACGATTACAGGTGCAAAGCGGCATATACTACGAGGCTATTGGGATACGATTAACGCCGTAACGTTCTCGCCGGACGGTCGGCTGATAGCCTCAACATCAAACGATGAAATAATCCGGTTTTGGGACGCGGCCACAGGTGAAGAACTGCATATGGTACAGGACCATTTAAAAGGAGTTAACGCCGTCGCGTTTTCGCCGGACGGCCTGATAACCTTCGCATTAAACGATAAAATAGTCCAGCTTTGGGACGCGGCTACGGGTGCAGAACGGCATATGTTACAGGGCCATTCAAAAAGGATTAACGCCGTTACGTTCTCGCCGGACGGCCGGCTGATAGCCTCAGCATCGGGCGATAAAACAATCCAGCTTTGGGATACGGCTACGGGTACAAAACGGCGTACGTTACAGGGCCATTCTAGTTCTGTATTAGCTATAACGTTTTCGCCGGACGGCCGGCTGATAGCGTCGGCATCAAACGATAAAACAGTCCGACTTTGGGACACAGATACGGGCGTCGAATGGCACGTGTATGCAGATATTACCCTTCGTTATTTAACCTTTTCTTCGTGTGTCATACACAGAGGTCGAAGCAACTCTACCGAAGTCCACCGGTTGCGCAACCGCCAAGCCCACGCCACCCATTTAGCCCTTTCTGATATGGACATCCACCCATTTGAAGGCCTGGTGGATGGACATCGTATCCATAATAAGTGGTTTTCGTAACGGTATAAATCCCGTTATTAATAAGGCCTAGTTATATAAGTGGTAATACTAATAAATGGTTATTTATACCACCATATAAAGTATTTTACCTATTCGGAAATATTTAATTTTTTAATTTTTTTATAACTTTAAATATATTTATTTTTTAATAATAATAAAAATATCTTTAAAATTTTTAAATTTTTACGATTATTTTAATATTAAGCTTAATTTAAAAAATAATTATATCGCTAAATATAAGTCATTTATTAATAAATATATTAATTTTACGATGATTTAACTTTTTTAATAATATATAATAATAAAAATAATAAAAATAATATTATTATAAAACCTTTAATTAAGGCAATTTAATTATAAAATCCGGGTTTTTATAATTTTATATAATTATAATATTAAATGTATAATTAAATTCGGTAAGGTTAAAATATGAAATTATTAATAAAATTATTTAATAAGAAAATAAAATTAATATACGTAATATTTGAAATCCGTATATTTTAAGTATATTCCGATATATTTTTAATTTTCCGAAATAACGTACGGTTTTTTACAAAAATAATATTTTAATATTTTAATATTTATATAATTACTTTTTATTTTTTGTTTAACTTTTATTAAGTTAATAATTTTTATATTATTTTATTTATTATTTATTAAGAAATTAATATATATTTTATAATAATGTAACAAATTTATAACTTATTTAATTTTAATCCGTATATATTACCGTTATTATAATTTTAAAATACGATATTTTAATTCTTTTTTATTATTTTTTAATAACGATATATAATTTTTTCCGCCGTTTTCCGAAATATTCACCTTTAGTAATACGCCTATTCCGCCTCTTTTTATAAATTTAACGTTTATTATTAACGATAAAAACCTTAAACGCCATTTTTAAACCATATTTTTAAGGTATACGATATTTAAACGGATAACAGATATAACGATACTATTATAATAATTTAAATACGATATTTAACGTAACGTACGAGATCAGTACTCCGGATGGATCAGTACTCCGGATGGTTTTTGGCACCCCGTAACAACAAATTCAAATTAATTAACCATAACATATTAAATTAATTAAAATCAATCGGATTTTTTATTATTAAACGTCTTTATAACTTCCTGATAAGTACGCGCATTATGTCCGGGCTTACCGCAAACGCCATATTTCCGTTTTTTCGTTTTAACCTTTTTATAACGATTACCTTTAGCCGTTGTTGGCTGCATTTTTTTACGACCCCTTTCCTTTTCGGCTAGGAAAGTTTATTTTTTTTATATAATAAGTATTCCTTCTTTTTGAAAACGTTTATTTTTAATTTTATAACGTTTATTAAAAAAGTAATTAATTTCGCGTAATTAAGTAACCTTTTATTTTAAAAAAGTAATTTTATATTAAAATATTAAGTAATTTTTATTTAACAAATTAACCGATTTAACGATTTTTATCGGTAAGCTACCTTAATAATTTCTGATCTTTTTTTGTAAATAACGTCCTTATTTTATTACTTTACGGATATTTATAAAGGTTTTCGTAAAAGGCGAAAAATTAAAACCGGCGGAGGTAAGCAGCGAAACGGTTAATATAAATATAATTAAAAAAATTTTTAAATCGGATAAAACGTTATTAAAATTAAATAAAATAAATCCGGTTTTTGCAAATCCGGATTTAATATTATCGGACGTTATAATAACTTTAAACGTATTATAAAAGTTAATAAGGAAATCTTTTTTCGTAATATAAATATAATAACGTCGTAATAAATTTTCGATATATAACGAATAAGCAGGTTTTAAAATAAAAAAGTAAAATATATTAAAAGATTAAAACCGATAAAAGGAATATGCGGATATATAAAAAGTAATAATGCCGTTATTTACGTAATATTTTTCGAATTCGATCGAATGGTAACTTTCGTAATTATTAAGGATAAGGAAACGTTTAATTCTTTTCGTACGCGTTCGTATATACTTATTAAAATACTAAATTTATTTTAAATTTAATTCGTTTATTATTTAATTATTATGATTTATATCGAACTTTTAATCGGGTAGTAATTATTATTTTCGATATTAAAAATTAAAATGGTTTTTTTATTAAAATAATAAATAAAAGTATAACTTAATTTTATAAATTAATAATTTATATAATTATTACTTATTTTTAATTACCTTATTAAATTTATTTAAGTTTTTTACACTTTTTAATATTTATAATTATTATATCTAATATTATAAAAAACTTTATTAAAAAGCCCGTTTCGTTAAAGTTATAAATATTCTTTTTTACGATACCGTACTTTGCGATTATAATCTGAATAAGCTTAAATTATTTACGAAATATTTTTGGATTTTCGTATAATACTTTTTAATAATCAATTTTTCGATTTAAACGCGTTTTAAGTTTTGTTTACCGTTTAACAAATTTCGATACCTATTTAACCCCGACGTATTTTATAACGCGTTAAGTAAGTAATAAATTAACCATATCTTTAACGTATTAAAGCCGGATAAAAAGCGTTCGCGTATTTAGGTTAAGAATTCGGTCGATAATAAATTTCTTTTCGGTCGGCGTTAATTTACGTAATCTGGGTATATGGTCATTTTAAGAAAGTATACCGGTATATTATTTATATAAAAAAAATAAGTAACTTTATATATAAAATTAAGTGTTATATAATTAAGTTTCGGATTTCGTTTTTTAGTTTAAACGGCTAGGTTTATTCTCGTTTTTTTTATAAGCCGTTCCATATTATTAATATTAAGAAGTGGACAATTAAAGTTGGGTTGTTAAAAAATGACAAAAATCATCCGGAGTACTGATCCATCCGGAGTACTAATCTCGTACGTTACCGGAAAACATAAATAAATATATAAAATATATATTTATAAAAGATAATTTAAGTTTATTACGTTTTTAATACGTAATATATAAAATTATATAAATTATTTTTATTCTACGTATAAAATTACGGCTTTTAAAAAAACGAGATTACGATTTTAAAGTTAAATTAAAACGCGTACGAAAGTAATATAAAAGGTTTCTTAATTTTCTTTTATCCTTAATTATTTTAAATTTAACGTTTATAATTTTTACGATTAAACTTTTATTAATACGTTAATTAAAGATTTTGATAAAAAATAATTCCGTTACCTTTTAATTAATTAAATCGTTAAAAAAACGCCGCAAGTTATTTTCGAATATTTTAACCTTTATATAAAAAATTAAAATATTTATTATTTACGCCTTTTACGAATATAAATAATAAATAATAAAAGTATTATTACGTTCGCCGGGTTTTATTTATATTACTTTTAACGGTTAAAAATTAAATAATTATTATTTGTTTTATAAAATTTATTATTTCTTTCGTGAAAAAAAGTTAAGCTTATAAGTTAACCTTAAAGCTACCTAATATAACGTTACGTTATATAAACGCTAATATAACCGTAAAAAATTTTAATGTAATTAATACTTACGGGATTAAAAAGAAAATAAATTACTTTACCTTTAATAATACGAAAAATAATAATATAACAATAAAGGTAATCGGTAACAAACTTAGTTTTAACGGGGCTTACCGCCGTAACCGTTATATAAATTATATACTTAACCTTTTTACGAAAACGTTATTATTTAGTTACGATATTAAAACGTTCGAAATTTGCATATACGGTAAAAGAGCACTTATTATTACCGAATACGAATTTTAGCGTAAAAAGGGCCCCGTTAAAAGTTTTATAACCTAATTATTATTATTTATCGTTCGGATAAACTTTTTAATATGCTACGGGTTATTTAGACGGATCAAATCGCCGTTTTTACTAACTTACGAATTAAAACGTAAAAACCTTTTAATATAAAACTTAATAACATAACGCGTTGATTTTCGTACTTATATATAATCCGTTAAACGCTTACGTTATACCTATTTTTTAATATATTAATCCTTAAGTATAAATACAAATAAAAAATAAAAAACTATATACGAAAAAGGCATATACGAAAAGGTATTATTATACCTTATATTTTACAGGGGGAAAACTAATTAATAAATTACGGTTACAATTTTCGAAAATAACGGCATACGGCGGTTATAAAAACGTAAATAATTAAATTCGTGCGATAATATATAAGATATAATCTTAAATTTCGAATTTTTTCTTAATACGTTAAAAAACTTTAAAATACACGTTAAAAACCTTTTTAATTTATGATATATAATTATAAACTTTAACTTAACTTAATTAAAGTTAAACGATTATTATACGAAATTAAAGGAAACCCCGATATATATTATTACTTTCGCGTTTTATTTTGCATACCGGTAACGTTAATTCGAAAAGAATTAAACCGATTATTCCGAATAAATTTAATACGTTCGTAATTAAATGAAAAATATGTAATTAAAGGGATACGCTTATATAAAAGTATTATTACGGGTGGAATACGGGCGACCAGTTAAAAAAGCGAAACGTTATTATAACTTATTATAATAACGCCTTATATAATTACGATATAACCTTAATACTGTACAATTAAACGATTCGATTAATATAAAAACTTAAAATACCTTTAACAAATATAAAGCTTAATATATAAACTTTAAATTTAAAAATCGGGAAATTTAAAATTTTATTACATATTAAATGCGAAAAAGCGTAAAATATCTTTACTTTTTTAATATAATCCTTAATTTCTTAATAATATAATCTATACTAGCAAAATATAAACGTCTTTTTTAACTATAAGCTAAATAATTAATAAATTACGTAATAGGTTAAATATTATATTAATCATAATATATTAAACGTTACGTTCGTAATAGAAAGCTAAAATAATTAATAATTTCGATATATTATTTATATTTCCGGATAAAACCCGAAAAATGGTAAAATTTAACGTTATAATTAATAAAAAAAATCAAAAAGTAAATAACGAATTAAATTAACGCCGTATTAAAAGATAAGATGCTTAATAATAAAAAGGATTCGTTATTCGTTACGTAAGAAGGCGACCTCCCTTAAAGCTAGCTATATACATATACTTTAATACTAAAAACGTTTCTTAAGATACCCTAAAACGGTCCACCGATATCCACCGATGGCCATCTATTTGGTAATTTTGCCAGTTCCATCCATATATTTTTGTATGGTCGTGGATGGACGTCAATCCACTCCACGGGGGTGGTTGGTGGCGTGGATTGAGTTGCTTCGACCTCTGGTCATACATCTTATTACAGACCGCGGCATTCTTTAGCTGCCTCAAGCCCAGTCGCAACCACAGGGTCATGTGTGTGTTACAAGAGGTTGGGTACAGGAAGATGGGGAAGATCTTTTGTTTCTAAGTCCTGAATATCAGGACCCCCTTGTGTTTGTTTCTAACGGTGTGATTGTTTTCGAGGGCGACTCATGTACTTCGATCCTGCAATGCAGTCGCTCTTCGAAGTCTATGCTAGAAGGCATATGAAGCCGCAGTCATACCCAAGGTCGTCCGCCAAAAGCCCTGAGATGTGTCGGGGGCTAGTGTCGGGACATGGTGGAACCTTTTAGACAGGGGTCTTACGGTTATATATAGGGGGCTTCTCCCATCAGATATTTGGGAAGGATATGCGCTAATGGTCACCTCTATTGCTATCTAACAGCTAGTTTCCTGCCTTTCACTCTGTGCTACCATCTTTCTATCGCAGAATAGGGGTCACTTGCTTAGTCATCAAAGCCCCTCTGGAGCCTAGATGATCCATGACAATTTACACTTTCCACGCCTTATGCAACCTTCTCTCGCGATCAGCCTAACTGTGACACTTTCCCTGACAAGACGGAAGTTGGCAATAGGAAATCGCATAGTTGAAGTCTCTCATTCTCTTTTCCCTCTCCAGGTTGAGGATCCTAGGGGCAGCCATAGTTATATAGTCTTTCTCTCTTATCCATAACGTAAATGCTCTCGAAATTTCTCTTGCGGGACCTACTCGTGCCTCGTGTACCACTGGGTGGGCTTCTCACCTTTCTAAGCATGATTCTTCCGCTCCACCTAGCGAGATATCCGTCACCTGGAATATTATCACTATCTTCCTGCAGTTTTCCTGCCACAACTTTCATATCAGGTGCTTACTAGTTGTGATATTGCGTATTTGCTTACGTAAATGTCCAAGTGATTGTCTATTGGGGCCTAAGAACACGATTACAGTATCCCATTGTACTGTGATCCGAATACAATCCGTTGGGCGGCGTGGGGTGTGAGCGGCAGCAAAGTACGTACTTCGGATAATAAATGTCAAGAGCTTATTCGATACAGAAGAGTGCCAAACTCACACGGTGTCAGCGCCAATGCGGCAGAATGTCGCGGCGCAGAAAGTGTTGGGACGCGGAAGGGCGGAGGCCAAGTTCGGTCGCGACTGTATCAAGCGCTCCCAGGTCGACTAAAATATCCTTCAAACGCCGCAAAGTCCTTTCGATGAGATTCCTCTGCTTAGATTTGTACCAGCTTTTAGAGGAGACTACTAGAGATATATGTACATAGCGGACTCGGCACAGCCCCCTCCGGACTAGCATTTCTGAGGAAATACCTTCCTATCTCTACGCCAGACAGATTATTTGTGCGTTCAGCCTAGAGCACATTTGTAATCACCCTAGCTCCTTGAAGGTATTAGTAAAGTCCTTCTGCCACAGTAAGGGTGATCTCCGTAGCCCGTAGAGAGCTCTGATCAACGTTAGATTCCACCCAGTGTTTGTAGCCGTCTGGAAATAGGACATAAAATATGCTCATCGAGGTAGCTGTTTGTGAAGGCATTGAATGCGTGGAGCTGCCTTGTCTCGAGGTCAAATTTGGCGGTAATGGCCATGAGGACGCGGAAGGTCCTTCCAGCTAGTGTGGCGGCGTACGTTTCCTTATGGTTAGACTGTTATAGGTCGCCTCTGACGCATAATCGTGCCTTGAACCTAGTATGGAATCCGTGCTTGAATTTGTACTTGAATACCCAAGTTAAAGGAAGTGGTCTGCCTTGGACCTGATCTGCAGTAACAGGCTCGAAGGTCCCTCTGGTCCAATGGGAAGTCATTTCTGTATCAGCCCCTCGCTGAAATTCGAGTCCGAAGCGATGGTCTTCTAATTCCTTCTAGTTTCTAGGTTCTGGCGGAAGTGATCGTCGGTGAGGTCGTTCTTCTCTGCCTAGAAGAAGCTGCTCGTGTAGACGTGAAATCCGGCCATCTTTGAGCCTCATTATCAAGCAGCTTTTGGGCTGGCCTCCGCGGCCTCAGTGAGCGCTGTGGTAGCTGCTGATTGTCTGGCTCTGATGGTGCCAGACTTGTAGTTGGACGAGGCCTCGGGTAAGCCTCATGAGTATTACATTCTTCCTGATCGCTATCAGGCTCTAGGCTACTCTGGTCAGGGCTTTGGCCAGGGCTGTTTTCTCCCTGACCACTAGGGTCTGAACTAGTAATGAGCTCGAGCCCTTGTGTGTTAACGATGATTTTAGGTAAAATCTCGTCTGATGACCTAACCTGACCAACTGACAATTTGACCTGATCGATTTGATCGATTTCTTCGTCTGTGTCGCTTTCGATGTGCTCTAGAAAATGCACCTGTCTTCGGTGAACTGGAATAGGATCCGGGTGATCCTTAGGATTGTAGAAGAACTGTTAGCTGAAGATCACGTCCCTGATCCTTCGGACTTCTGATATCCCCGGAATCCAGATTCTAAAATTTTTACTAGAATCGTACGCGACTAGGTAACCGGCTTCGGCGTGTGCCTTGGTCTTGAGATCCTTTTTTCGGTATGCTCTGATTGCCTTATCCGTGAGCGGATAGGCTTTGCATCCGTATGCCTTTAGATGTGTAATGTCAGGCTGGCCCCTTGTGCGCTCATAGCTTGAGTCTCGGCCGTTCGACTGAAGCCATTCGTGAAGCTTCTGGAATGGAGTCTTCCAGTCTTCTGACTGTTAAGGCGAGGTGCTGCGTAGGTAGACCGCGGCCGACCACGTCTCTGGCCATAAGTCTCGTGGAAGGTTGGCTCAAATCTGTATTATACCAGACTTGGTAGCTATTAAACCCCCAGATCGTTCCGCAGGCCCATTTTGGGCTGAAGTGTAAGGCGCTGTTGGCTCGTCTTGGATGCCTTCTTGTTTCGTCCAAGCCTCATAGGCTGTACGGAGAGTTGGGTCATTATCTCGATGGATCTTGCAGATTCTAGGTTATATTAACGCTGGATCATCGATTCGCAAGGACTTAAGGCATCCCAATACGGCTGCTTGCGTTACCTCAGAGAGAAAATAAGCAAAGATTATGCCTGTGTACCCATCGTTGAGTAATATGACTGCATTTTTTCATTATAACCCTCATGTATGTGAATATATCGATGTAAATACGCCAAAACGGTCGTGGCGCCTTTGTCTGTGGGCTTCATCGAGAGACAACTCAAGTAGCCTTAGCCTCACTACATTGCTTGGAGTCGACCTGAGCAGGTCCTTTGATCCGAGCTCCTGTTGTCTGCTCGACTAGGTGTTCTAAAGCTTGGGAATTGGGATGATCTAAGTGTTGATGCCATACTGTTGCTTCCTGGACCTGTTCTGGTCAGTCTTCGAAGACGATGAAAAGGCTGATACCGTCTGTGGTTGAACTTAGTTGAATTCGATGACTGGTTGCCGATAGATACGCTTGTATGGAAGATAACTCTCTCTTTGGTGGTAGATTCCACTTGTATCTATTACTAATTATTCGGTCCAGTGATGCCACGTTTGTGTGGAAGGCTGGAATGTGTGCCACATCGGTCGGTACGAAGATACCTCCGTTTTCGAGTCGAAGATGAATTTGACCGTAGCCTAGGATAGGCGAGTTGGCTGTCTCCGGCGTAGGCTGTTTCTTCCTTAATGAGAGGCTCGTAGCTGACGAATCTGTCTCGATTATTGCAGATATGTGTATCTGATCCGGAATCCAGGGATGAATGATTCTTTGAGCGAGTAGACTGCCACAACTGGGATTGAAAAGCTTGAAGGTTTTGTCTCTGATGTCTGGACTGCCACTTTCTTGGTTACAGGCCTACCAGCAAAGGCTGGGCCTCGTACTTCTGTACCGTCTCGGTTACTCTGTCGCTTCTGTCCTTTCTCCTCAATTGACCGATTGACTTTATCCTTAGTTGATGGATCCTCGAGTTGTTGGTTGACTTTCTATTCGACGTGTGTTCTGCTTCCATCCATTAGGTCTGATTGACTCAACCAAGTAGTAGCAGTGGTGATAGAGATGTTTCTTGCCTGCAGGCGGCACGGGGATCTCTCTTCATTGGTCCCGTTAAAAGTCTCCTAGGTATAGTACCCTCTCCTTGGAATGAAGCAGAAGCTGCTTTGCTGGAGCTTGACTCCCAGTCTTGTGAGATCGTTCGAAGATCTCACTGATCTTGATACCGTCTGGAAAGGCATCCTGCCATTGGGGCTGTCCGGTGCGGGCCTCGTCTTCCATCTTGTTGGTTCGGTAGTCTGTGAAGGCTGGATTGATAGAACTAACGGCCTGAAGGAAGTGTCGAGTTGGGCGGAGGTTCTGAGTATCTGGAAGGCCTAGGTTCTTAGCTTCCTAAGGACCTTCTGCCAACTTGTGATCCAAACCTCGATCTTGGATCGGTTCGGTGCCTTCAGAACAGCGTAGTAGCGTTCCAGGACTTCTTCGTGTGCCCAGTCCGTGGGCTGGGCCCGTGCCTTAAACAGGGCCAGTTCGGTGGCAACATCGTGTTCATCGTCGATCGTACTGTAGTAGTTACCGATGGTCTTAACGATGTGCTGTTGGATTGAACTTAGGGCCTTCTGTTGGTTTCCTATAGGTCTGCAGCTTGGTCCAGTACTGCGTATGAAGGAATTCGAGTCTGCGGAAGTCCTCTGCAGTGAGGTCTACCAGGTCAGAGGCTGTTGGCTTGATCTGCTGGATTGTTGGTTCTGCTGGTTTGGGCAAAACAGGCTTGTCCTGCTTGGAAGGGTCGATGTATTCCCAGACGTTCTAGGCCGTCGCAAACTTGTGGATGATGCTAATCCATCATTCCCAGTGACCGGGACCGTCAAGAGTGACTGGGGAAGAGCTTCCTAGATTCGTAATATCCATCGTGGGCGAGGTCACAGTGGAAGCTGATAAGGCATCAATGGTAAGATCTCGGGGCAATCCGGGCTCATAACTGTCGCGCGCACGGGATAGGACAGAGATCATGTGGTTAGAAGAGCCCTTGATTTTCTATCTAAAGGATGGAATGAAGTAGGTCTCTTTTACCTGATAGATTCCTTGTTGTAAGGTCTTGAGTGACAGACATGTTGAATGGTTATACCCTGCAAGACAATATCCTGTTGCCTGGAGCTGGTGTTGATCCTTGCTTGACACCTTTCCTAACGGGAGGCGCCTATTTTCCCTGAAAATCTCTCCAGTACTCCCTGAGAAGTCTTCTAATGTTCTCTACGGTACGCTTAATCAGCACTCTCCTGCCTCCATAGGGGCCTCCAGAATTATTTTCTTCATTGCCGCCTTTTGCAAACCAGATGTTCAGTAAAGCAGCTGCGGAGTTTGTATCAAGTATTTCACGCCCGTCAGCCTGATGATCTTGATTACTGCGCCGTTCTGATACGACATGGATTCCCAGGACTCTCTCGATGCGATGCAGCAGCTGCGAGCCGATGTGGATCACGATCTCAATCTGCATGTCTGGATGGTCTTCCAGAGCAAAACTGCCGATCCCAGGGCCGTGAAAAATTGATGGGAATGATTTCAAGCCTTGTAAGCGGTCTTGCGACGCAAGTGTCGCTTGTATTCCCGAGAGGACCATCTCATAGCCTTTCAAAAGCCAGATATAGCAAGTAAGTATGGTAAACGTGGCCGGCATGTCAAACGGTCTGGGGCTGTCAGGTGGGCGTGCGCATGCGCTGTCTGCCACACTTTGATGCGTATCTGACGAACCATAGATATGAACGAATTCGGGCTCATCCCACTGCTCCGAATATGAACACTCCGAGGCCGCTGATGAGTTTGGGCACGGCCGCAAACGCTCGACGGTCTCTAAAAAGACCTGTAAGCTCTCAAACAGTTTACTGACGGTACTGCTGAGGTAGCTAGTCGTCGCACCGTTAGTAGCATCCTGGTGCCAGGTGGGCGTGCTGGTAGGAAGCGATGGAAAGGGCGTCATGTCTCCTATTTTCGAGGAGCTGGCTTTACCGAAGTCCATTAAAAGCTTCGAGCTGAGCTGAGAGAGACGATGCAAGCATTCGTCCGTAGTTGAACCAGACGGGCGCATTTGCTGCTCGCGCAAGCTCTGGCTTACTATGACGTTCGCCGCCGTGTCAAAGTAACTTGAGGATACAAGCGCTTCTGCCGGCGGGTACTGCAACGGGTGCGGGGAAGTCCTCGGGTCATCACGTGACAGGCTGGGAACCGGGCAAAATCCCCGGCCTTCGAAAGATGAAGCGTGGTCTGATCCCCGGGTCTTATCTCTAGCGGGTGGCGTAACGAGCGACGCAGAGAACTCAGGCGACCTATGATCAGCCCGTGAATCGTGGCTTAGCAGATGGGGAGGCTTCTGAGATCCCAACTGCGATCTTGAAGAGGGCTGAGCGAAGATTTGCCAGGGGGGTGATGCATCTTCGTCTGGTCTAGGGCCGCAGGTTTTCCTCGTCTGGGCCTGTGGGGCTGATTGTGCGGACATGTCAAAAGAGAAGTCTTTGAGTTGCTGGTCGGCGGCCGGCGCGGACCGAATCACGTCGATAGTCTGTTGGTATGAAGCGGAGTGGCTAGAAGGGCTCGAGATATGGCGCACCGGATGATTCTCTCTCCTCGGCTTTCCGCGTAAGTGTACGGTATGAACACAGTCCGTGCCAGCCTTCAGACATCGTTGACACGCCACCAGGGCATCTGGGTTGCCGGCAGCCGAGTTTGGGTTTTGGTCAAACCTTACGCAACGAAGTTTATGGGTCCTACAACGGTCACAAGCACTTCGTCGGGGGTTCACCGTGTGCATTGCGACGGCATCTAGGGAAGCAAGACAAGGTACCGGGGTAGAATGAGGTTCCCGTGGACTCGACCGAATCAGCAAGTGGAAGGTACAGGATTATGGTACACAAGAGGGGGGACATGTTTAAAGGCTTGTAATGATACGACTTCTCATAGAGGACAGTGCAGAAGGATAAGAGTATAGATCCCCGGATTACGGAAAAGGCCTGCATCAGACCTAGGATCCTACTAGACACCGAGGTGGCATATGGGTGAGTGGGGGATTAGTCAGATTACTGTACTTCTGTAAGACTGGTATCGCAAAGGGAAGGTGCGAAGTGCGGGTAATGAAGAAAACTAAACAAATCGCTGTACAGAAACGGCAAAGCACTGCGACTAACTTTGCCTGGCCCGCCTGGGTGGGGATGATCCGACCACACAGCTGCCATCTGCTTCCTTCAAGTCCCAGGGGTCAGTTGTAATAAGCAGAATGGATCAACTCTCGATATGAGACCCTTGAACGATGTGCTCGATTTCCTTCCCGGATGTTATCGCGCAATTCTTTGCATTGTCCCGCCGCTGCACAGATCTCCTGATAGCCCGACGGTTTCCTTTTTTCTTGCTTACTTTTCGCCATGCCCCGGCGATGCGCTACCAGAAGGGTATTGGAGACAACTGCGCGCCAGATACAGGCTCGCCATGGGCTAGTCGCAGTTCCAGGGAGACATAGGGGAGTGTCATCTTTGGCAGAAGGGATGCGTCTACTTCCCACTTCCATGGCCGACTCGGTGAAGGCCACAAAAGTTGAATACAGACAAGTTGGCAGAAGCGGCTTGCGCGTTTCCAATCCCATAATGGGCACAATGGGCTTTGGCCATCCAGAGTGGCTTTCGTGGTGTTTGCAAGAAGACGAGGTGAGAAGCACCGAGGGCTGTGCCCGAAGCTGTCACGGAAGAAGACTGATCATCTAGGCGTCCCGGCTCCTCTACGAAGGGTATCTAAGGGGCATAAATACATGGGACACCGCAAATACCTACAGCAACGGAATGGCGGAGCGCATAATAGGACGCACCATTCGGAGGTTTAATATCCCCCGGAGAAAACTGGTTTTGATGGTGAGTTTCGAGGCTGGACAGATCCGGCTAGTCGCTGAGTCGCTGGAATCAAGACGAAAGTTGGTCGAGTCGTAGGTGATCCGGAAACCAGTAGTCCTGGAGACTTTGTCCCTTTCATGGACAAGATCGCACGGCAGAGCAAAGACTACGTGAACCAGCTCGGTAAGTGCTCCGAAGCCAGAGGGTGCTACGCCTACCCACACTTTCAGTAACAATGTTCAAGGAGCATCGCGATCAAGTATTTTGAGCGCCGTGAAGGGTTCCCTCGAACGCCTGCAGACCAGCTACGTCGATGTGCTTCACCTCCATCGCTATGATTCGTCTGTGGCCCCCGAAGAGACAATGCGTTAGTTGCTTGTAGTCTGCAATCAAAGCCGATATGGCTAACCCGTTCGCTAGAGACTTTACATCAGTTGGTTGTGGACGGCAAAGTGCGCTACCTCGCAGCTAGCTCAATGTGGGCGTACCAGTTCGCCATGCTTCAAGCTGCTGCCGACAAGAACGGCTGGACGAAGTTCGTGGCCATGCAGAACCATTACAACTTGCTCTACCGCGAAGAGGAAAGGGAGATGAACCGCTATTGTAGAGAAACAGGCGTCGGACTGCTCCCTTGGTCTCCATTAGCTGAAGGTGCGCTGGCGCGCCCCCTCGAGGGTAACGGATACAGCGCGAGATCGTTGGAACCGAGTCGTTTCGGGAACGAATACAGCGAGACAGACAGGGTCATCATCTCACGGGTGCACGCAGTAGCCAAGCGGCGTGGTTGGACAATGAGTCAGGTCGCCCTGGCGTGGCTCAACAAGCGAGTCACAGCCCCGATAGTAGGATTACACAGCGTGAAGCGGATAGAAGAGGCGCTGATGGCCCGAGGCATAGAACTGAATGCGAATGAAGAGGCATATTTGGAAGAGCCATATAAGCCTAAATGCGTTCAGGGGCATGCTTAACTTAGATAGTATGTTATAAAGTTAAGGCAGCCTACCCCTTCAGGACCCGCCCCTACCAGGACCCGCCATATACGCGACGCGTTCGCGTCTTCCCCCACACATCCTTTTCTTAATTTGAAGAGCTTCCCATAGACTGCTGAAAACAGATATATATCTTCTTATCCTCCAGTCTCTTGCAATTCTGGCGATATGGTTCTTTCAGCCCGGCTTCGTACCTTTTCTGCCATTAACGCGGTTAGCCAAGGCCGAACGGTCCGCGGGGCTGCCGATGATTAGGAAGTCGATAGGACCTATTTACGCCGTCGAATTGAGGGCATTCCTACTCGCAAAGAGGTTAACGAGAACCGTCAGAAGCTGTCCAAGCTACAGGAAGCTTCTTAAGTTGACTGGATCATTACCAAAGGCTGTTTACCCTCCACATCATCCGTTCCGCTTTTACGCTCGTCGCACAGCCTACCACAATGGGGACGATATAACCTTTGGAAAGAACTGGCACCAAGGCTTTTTCCGCCGAAATCCAGCCGTCAGGACCATCAAAAGTCAGAACACCGATTGTCAACACGTTAACTGCGCCACTCCCGAGTCTATTAGCCTTTTCGACCACGTTACCATCGAGGATATCAAAGAACATCCCCACCCGCTACCGATATAATGCTGACGAGATTGGGCTGATGGAAGGTATGGGGGGAGATGGATTTGTGATCGGGGGGGGGGATTACCGTAAGGCAATATTGGTCGAAGACGCTTATAATCGTACATGGACAACTATTCTTGGGTGTATGAGCGCCGTGGGCTAGGTTAACCCACTCACTTGTCATCTCTGCCGGCGAAAATGTTCACCAACAATGGTTCCCTAATAGGGAAGACGAAAGATCCAAAGGTTGGCGGTTTACAAGCTCTGAGAATGAATGGATCAACAATTATATTTGCCTTGCAGTGGCTCCGGGAACACTTTATTCCCAATACGTAACCAGAGGACCCAACCCAATGGCGGCTGTCGATACTTGACGGCCATGGCAGCCATACCACAGAGGACTTTATGTTTGCGTGTTCAGCTTCAAGATTTTGAGGGTCGCAAGCGAGTACAGCAGGCATCCCATAAAACACAGCGGTGCGGGCAGGAAGCACGCATACATGACCCAGAGCCGTGACGAGCTCCGTGAGCATGCCGACTGAGAACTAGATCATCTCTTCGCGGCATATTCACCTATAAGCTGTAGGCAGGAAAGTAACAAGAGATTGCCGGAGGCGGCAGGATTCGAACAAAAACATCAGGAGCTCGAAGACCCAAACTGGGCTCAATTGGTGGGTGTATCGGCGCATCTGCATTAACCGGCGTTGGGCTTCGGTCCCAAGCTCTGGAGTCAACTCACTCTGAATCTCACATGCTCTAAATGCTACTGGCTCTGATTTTCTCTTGCACGAGGCACATTCTAATGACAATAACAACAAGAAAGCTATTCTACTATTGTACACAAAATGAGGACATCTAAACCATAACTCAATATCAATTCAGCCCCAATTTCCCTATCACCAGCTCACTCTGGAGCGCCATAGTCGGCAGCTCCGCCAGCTCGTCCGCGCTGACACTGACGTCGGAGGCAGCCAGATGGTCCACGATGCGCGCCAGCCCGTCCTTGCCTAGCAGCTCCCAGTAGGGGCGATTGCCATCCTGCAGGCCAGCCCCGCCCAGCGCGGACGCCCAAGCCGCACGCACCAGCGGATGCACGGCCCTCATCGACAGGCGCCGCAGGCTATAGTCGTGGGACGAGAGCACGGGGGCGTCGGGGTGCCTGAAGCACATCTCGACGTGGCGGACGAGCAGGTCCATGAGGTCCTCGGCCCAGGCCGTGGGCACGGTGCGCGAGCAGAAGAGCATGACGACGTCGAGGCCATCGTCGCCCCTGACGCGGGACTCGATGCCCAGGTCGACCGAGCGGTTCCGCGCCGCCGTGATGCCCGTCTTGCATCGCGCCCCCGCGAAGTCCCGCTCGCCCTGGCCCTCGTTGCCCGTGCCCAGATGGTTGACGACAGTGCTCATGCGCCCGTCGGCGGCGTCCCAGCCCGTGCATTCGGCCGCGATCTGTCTCATGCCCGTCGTCTCGTGCGGGATGCTGTCCAGGTGTTGCTGCTGGAGGCTTGTGAGGAGCTCGTGCCACGTCGTCTGTTCCGTCATCCTGGCTCGGACGGGCGAGGTGTTGATACACGCCCCGAGGACATGCTCGATCCTGGGGAAAGCAATGTTACGGCCCGAGACGATCTGGCCGAAAACGACGTCGGAGGAACCCTGGACTCGAGCCAACACGCCGGCCCAGGCAGCCTTGATAATGGTGGCTAATGGGGAGCTGGTCGTCTTCAGTTTGATCGACTTGGTGATTAGCTTATCAAGGAGCCCGGGTTTTCGGCCAGCCGCCCAAGGCGCGATCCTGGTAATGGATGAGCCTTGAAGGAGGTCGCGCCAATACTTCCGCGACTCTCCCTCTTCGGCAACGGTCTTGAGCCGGCGGAGGTATTCGTGCATCTGAGGACCACGGGGCAACGGCTGGTTTTCCTCATAAGCATATTGCAAGCTTCGAAGCATCTTTGCGTAGCTTATCCCGTCGTACAAGGCGTGGCATATCTCTACTAGCAGGCGGGCCCGTGTCCTCTCTTGGGATTGGAGGAAGCAGAAGCGAATGAGTGGCTCGCCGGGCCGCACCTCTCGCTCATGGCTTAACTGGATAAAGGCTCCTGCGTCGCTGTCCATGTCCTGGCTGCCCTCGAAGAAGGTCCAGGACGGTTTGGCGTCCCTGAGAGCAGCTTGGTAGACTCGCCCGTGCTGCTCAAAGAAAAAGCTTCTCAGAGCTGAGTGGGCTGCGACCAGGTTCTCGCATGCAGCTATAAGGCGGTCCTTGTCGATGCCGCTCACAAAGTCGAAGTGGAAAAAGGCTACTTGTGTGCGAGGTTGCGCCATAGCGGCCAACGCCATCGAGGTTTGCGTGTTTGTGGCTTCTTCGACAGCTTCGATTGCCGCCACGTCCACGGCGGCATGAGAAGCTGCACTGGAAACGAGGCCTTCGTCGGAACCATTGTCAGGTGACGAAGCGTCAAAGCTGCTATTGCTGTCTACCCCATTGCTCGCATCTTGGCGTGCATCAATCGTTGCAAGCTCGCTAATGCCAGTTGTGTGTAGAATGTTCTTCACGCTGACATGTGCAATTCCCTCGTCCCGACACTTCGCCATAACCTGCATGGCCGAGATGGAGTCGCCTCCAAGCTGTACGAAAGACCGTGCCGTGGATATATTGCCTGCAGGCATCTTGAGAACCGCCGCCCAGATGTCTCGAAGCGTTGCTTCCAGCGGGTTGGCCGGTTCGCACACCACCTCGTCCTCAAGCGAGGTGAGTGAATTGGCCGCGATCAGCTGACCTTCCGGCAGGGATGTGACCCAGTCGCCGACCTTCTTCTTGTCTGTCTTTCCGCTGACGCTGAGCGGGATCCGACGCACAGCCAGCACGGCAGTCGGCACCATGAAGCCCGGCAGGTTCCGGGTCAGATGCCTGCACGCCTCTTCGGCCAGTTTCTTGGCCTTGGAGGCGTGTTCCGCGTCGAGGATTTCCAGCCCGGCCTTCTTGCCCTCTTCGGGCACGGCAACATCGCTCAAGGCGATGACGGCTACCAGTTGGTGGCGTCTGCTGTCTCCCGCACCCGCGAGCACCACGACAGCTTGTGCTATGCCGGGGGTCTGCAGCATCTGCCGCTCGATCTCGGCCGTTTCGCAGCGCTGGCCGCGGACCTTGACCTGCGAGTCTTTTCGTCCAACGTAGACGATGGACCCGTCGGCCTCCTGATAGACCAGATCTCCCGTGCGGTATAGTCTCCGCGACTTCCCAGACTCGTCCTTGGGCGACCACCGGGGCGAGTCCACGAACGCGGCAGCGGTGCGCGTCTCGTCGTTGAGATAGCCGCGAGATAGTGCGGGGCTTTCCAAGAGCAGCTCTCCCACCGCACCCACGGGCACGAGCGTGTGATAGTCCTCGGGCTTGGAAACCCACATCCGGGCACTGAAGGGACGGCCTACGTTCTTTGGGGAGTCTGGACTTGGGCTCATGTTGGAGCTGCACACGACGCTGCACTCGGCCGGCCCGTACCCGTTGATGAGCAAGACGCGATCTTTCCAGGTGTCTATGATCTTCGCGTCGAGGGGCTCACCGCCCGAGATGATGGTCTTGAGCGTTGGTACGCTGTCGGGGTTGATCGTCGATAGGAGCGACGGCGTGAACATCACCGAATCCGCTCGCAGTCGCGTAATGACACCAGCCAAATCATCCACGCGCTCCTTCTCGGATGGCACGCACACGGTCTTGCCGAGGATAAGGGTAGTCAAGATGTCGAGCATGGCGGCGTCGAAGCTCAGCGACGCGAAACTGAATACTCGGCTCGAGCGGTCGACGTTGACCCCGTGGGCCTGATGCAGAGCAGAAAAGCAGTAAGCCCCGTGGTCGATGATGCATCCCTTTGGAAGTCCTGTGCTACCACTGGTGTACAGAACAAATGCAGCGTCGTCTGGCGAGACCTCCTCCACGTCATCTTCTCCGAGTTCCTCGTCGTCATCTATCCAAGACTCCGGGTCCGTCGCGTCGATGAACTCCAACAGTCGAGGAAACATCTTGCTGTGTTTTGGCGACGCGATAACAGCTTCGGGATCAACCGACATAATGATACGCCGCAGGTTAGCCCTTGGATACGACGGGTCAATCGGCACGAAGGCGCCGCCGGCTTTGAGGACAGCCAGCAGGCTTACAGCTTGCCACTTGGATTTGTCGACGCTCACAATGACTTTCCGCTCGGGACCAACCCCGAGACCGATAAGGCGGTGCGACAGTTTAGAGGACAGCTCGTCTAGCTCACCATACGACAAAGTGCCGTCCCAGGCGCAAACCGCCTCGGAATCCGGATGCAGCCGTGCTTGCTTGACAATGAGGCTGTGGACAAGCGATTTCGCCGCTTCCTCGTTGTACTTTGGCTGCAATTCATGGACAAGCCGCTCGTCCTCGGGGCTTATGACCGCCAGATCTGAGACCAGAGAGCAAGAAAGCAGTGACTGCAGGGTATGGTCGAAATGGCCAACAAATCTCTTCGCTTTCTCTCCGGCAATCACATCGGGATCGTACCAGCATGACCAAGCAAAGCCCTCCGGCGTGATATAGCACTGCATAATTACCGTGTAGGTGGAGAAGACGGACGCCGCCTCGGTTGGATCTTTCAGATATTTGAAAGTATGATCTGGGTCTGCTTCGTATTCCGGATGGACGACGAGAAGGTTTGTCACCTCACACGCTTGTCTTGCGTGGTCGTTTATTTTGCTGATATTGTGCATGCCGATGTGTTGATGCGGAATCATGGCCGCGCCCTGGGACTGGAGATTTTGCAGGAATGATACGACGGAGGTGTCGTCGCCGGGTCGACTAACTTTGATCGGCACCGTGGATAGGGTCGGTCCAACGACATCTTCTATCGAGGCGAGATCGGCATCGCGGCCGGTGACGACGGTGGTGAAGAAAGCGTCGTCCGTGCCTGTGTAAGCACAACAGCTAAGGCCAAAAGCTGCTCGAATCGCCGTTGGTAGTGTCGCTCCAGGCACACGTTTCCCGTTGAGGGCAATCTTGCCCTCGAAATAGGCCGTTGGTCGTGGCGCGTACCCGCGATAAGGAAGTGCCGGGAATGCCTGGAACTCCGTGTCTTTGGTGTACTCGTGCCAGAATTTCTTCGTCTCTTCCGCACTTCGGGCACGCTGATAGTCGATATAGTTGACGAAAGGTGTCCTCGGAACGATGTTTTCGCGCCCATTGTACAGAGTTGCCAGATCCCGCTTCATCAGGTGGAAGGACCACCCGTCGTATAGGGCGTGATGAAGCGACCAGATCACTCTCTCAGCCCCATGGGCCTGGTTATCGCGCGCGAGCACGAACCGGTTCAGCGGGTCACCAAATGTGATCGGTGTGTTTCTCGCCGTCCGTATGTACTCGGCCATATTGTCTACACGCTCGATCAGGGGCATATCTTGGTCCACGATTGCTTGAAGGATCCGCAGGCCAGGACTGTGGACAATTCGCGTGCGCAGGATCTGATGATTCCGGACGAGCTCCTTCACTGCACGTCTGAAGCGCCACTCGTCGAAATCCTGCGGCAGCTCCATGACGAGATGGCCCATATTGACACCAAGATGTTGGGCCGACGAGGCAAACATGCCTTCTTGCAGAGGCGTACAGGGAAAGACATTTTGAATGGATGCCCTGTCTACGTTGCACTGCGCTGCGGCATGACTGATCACATCTTTCAGTTCTTCCTCCTCGCCAAGAAGCGAGAACGGCGTCATGGTACGCCCCTGAGCCTTGGACTTCGCTTCTGCACCGCTTGGTGAACCGCCGAGGGCAGCCACAAGGTCGGACAGGACTGGGTTTTTCAACACGTCGGCCGTGGTGATCTTGATTTTCTTGGCTCGTGCCTTGGTGACAAGCTTCATGGCCATCAGCGAGTCTCCTCCCAAGCGGAAGAAGTTATCCTCCATCCCGATCCTGTGTTCTGGAAAGAGGGACTTCCAGAGACTGAGAAGTTGGTTCTCCAGGTCGCTCCCGGCCCGTCGCTTCCCGCCAGATGTTGGAGTAGGTAGGCGAGTATTAGCAGCGCGGAGACGACGGCCTAGTGACTTGAGTTTCACCCGGTCGACCTTGAACGAGGCCGTCATGGGCAACTTCCTCAGAGGAATGAAGGAGGACGGAATCATGTGCCTGGGTAGTGTCTCGGCGAGCTTTCCATCTAGGCCTTCGATCTTGTCAGCAAGACGGTCCCACGTTTCCGACGAGTATTGTATGTCCCCGGTTCCATCAAACCCTGGCTCGTCACCATCGAAATCTTGGCCCAGGGCGACGAAAGCAAACAGCATTGTGGGTGCTGCGGACTCGGCGGTAACAAGCTCGGCAGCTACTCCCTCGCACTCCGTCAGATGCCTGCGGAGGTGTGCTTCTACCTCACCGAGCTCCACTCTCATGCCGTTGATCTTAACTTGGGCGTCTTCGCGGCCCATGTAGATGATGTCCCCGTTGGTAGGGTCTAAGCGTGCCAAATCACCCGTACGGTAGTGGCGGACTGATGACATCCAAGGCGCGTCACTGACGAAGACCTCTGCAGTCTTTTCTGGCATATTGAGATAACCTGTGCCGAGATGCGGGCCTTCAACCACGAGTTCTCCCGCGGCGCCAAGTGGAAGAAGTTGGTGGTAGTTAGAGGGGTTTACAATATGACACCCCCCGTGAATGGTCCGGCCGAGAGTCTTCGGGTTGGTTGTCTTCGACATGGACTTGGCCGTAGATATAACGGCGGTTTCTGTCGCTCCGTATGCCTGAAGCAGATCAACTCTGGGTGCCCATTTTGCAACAGATAGGCTGTCGAGCGATTCTCCGCCGCAGACAAGCGTCTCGATGGAACCTAGAGAGTCTAGGGACTTGACGAGTGAGGGAGGCAGTAAGGCCCAGTCTGCCTTGGTCGCGGCTATCGCGTTCTCGACATCATTGAATTTGTCGTGGTCTGAGATGAAGCAGATGGTACCGCCAATCTGGAGAGCGGTAAGCATCTCGGTAAGCGAAGCGCCGAACGAATAGCTTGCGAACTGCAAGAACCGACGACGGGTGCGCATGTGAAGGCCATCCAGCTGCCGGGCAGCGCTTGAGCACCAGGTCTTGTGCTTCCACATGCATCCCTTTGGATTTCCGGAGCTGCCCGACGTAAAAAGGACCGCGGCTTGATCTTCTGGGCTGAGGATAGGCAACTCAACCGCTGGAGTCTCGCGGGCGAGAGACTCGAACTGCGTTTGGCTCAGAGGAACGACGTTTTCCACAGCCTTTTCTAACTTTGGGACGAACTGCGGTGACGCAAGAACCACTCGAGCCTTTACAGCCTCGGCAAGATATTGAAGGCGATGTGCTGGGTGCGAATGCTCCATCGGCACGAGTACACCTCCGGCCTTAAGGATGCCGAGAACGCCCACGAGAACCCAGCGGGACTTCTCGAAGCAGTAAGGCACTTTCTCTCCAACACGCAGTCCAAAGTGCGAGATCAGGTGACGAGCAATCACATCGGAGGCATGGTCGAGATCACGGTAGGTCATCTCTCCATCCCATGACGAAATCGCCGTCGCATTCGGAGTCTTGGTCACTTGGTTCCGGAACACGTGGTGGATGCATTCGCTGATCTCCGGGAGTCGAGGGCCGTTCCACTCGCTGATTCTTCTGATATCGTCGTCCCCAATCAGTCGGACCTCTGACAGCTTTCGGTTCGCACTGCTGTCGTAAATGCTGGATATGGCCTGCTCGAAGGCCGACGCGAAACTTCGAATCTGGGGCTCCTCAATCGTCCCCTCCGCATACGAGATACTGATAATGACGCCATCAGGTCCGTCAATAGCGTTGATGCCGAGGCCAAAATCGTTCGTCTCACTCCATCTGAGATCGTTCATTGAGCATTGACTACTGACCCAGCAACTTGGCCAGTCCTTCTGCACGGATATGCCTACGTTGAAGAGCTGATGGCCTCCCAGGTTGAGAGAGTGCTGGATCTTGGCGATGGAGCAGCCATACTGGTTGGCCAGGCCGTCGATGGCGTCTTCGCGCATGTACCTGACGAGATCCCCCACGGTCGTCAGGCTCTTCATACGCACCCGGCAAATAAGAGCGTCGATGAATACACCAACAGCCTCCTTGGCACCGTGCTCACTGATGTCTTGATCGGAGGCAAAATAGGAGAAGCACACATCGTCTTGGCCCAGGTACGCCTGGAGAACCAAAGCCAATGCGGCGTGCAGGACGTGAGAGAGGGTTACTTCGTTCTCGGCGCAGAAGCGCTGCAGCGAGGCGTGGTCCGGCGCCTTGAGGTCGTATTTTGCGCCAATGGACTTGTTGGGTGGTTCCGGGGCGGCGAGCGGCATGACGCAGGGGATCATTCCCTGGGTATATTGATGCCAGTAACGTTGGGCCTCTTCGGTCTGCCTCTCGGCCCTCCAGGCACTGTAATGGCTGAAGCGGGGAGCATCCTCTTCGGGCAGGCGGCCGTCGTATGCGAGACTCAAGTCTCTCAGTATAATCGCCAGCGATCCGGCATCAACGGCAACATGGTTGACGCGCAGATGTATCGCCACATCTCCAGTCCCCAAACGGTCGGCATGGAAGCGACAGCCAGGGGCTGATGCCTCATCGAGCACTTTGTCGGGCTTCTCATTGAACACAAGCTGCGTGAAGGCACTATCGGATCCAATTGCCGCGGAGAAAGATGTTCGAAGGGCTGAGTGTCTCTTTTCAACCGCTTCCCAGGCCCTCTCCAGCCTTTCAAGGTCGACATTATTGGCCCCGGACAGCGGTTTGATGGTAGCTCTCACATCCGCCATGTACAGCTCCGAATTTAGACTCTGCCCGATGAGCATGCCCTCCTGCGCTGAAATGGGAGCGTATATTTCTTCCAAACAGTCGACAGCTGTCGGCCCAAGTAGGCTTTGTAGCTGAGCCCAGTCATACTTGCTTAGCTGGACCATCGGGAAGTCGCTCCGAGTGACTAGCGGCCGCTGGTGAGCTGATAGTACGCCGGGCAGATCTTGTAACAACTTCTGGTATGCCTGTACCCATTCAACAATACGCGGCTTATGTTTCATGTGCCGGTGATAATCCATGCTGACGTGGAGCTGGCCGTTCTTGACTGTAGCTGTCCACTCGAAAAGAGTAACTCGGTTGCTTGTGAGACTGTTGTCGGATAATTGATGAGGATTCGATAGAGGTGAATGCCGGAAGAGCCCACTGTTCCGCTCGAGCTGCTGGTATGCTCCTTCGTAATTGAAGAATATCTCGCTGTTCCGGTGCCAGCCGTATTTCTCCCTGCCTTCTGGGTGGAGATATCGTGCGCTGAAATACGACAACCCTTTCGCTGGCGCAAGGCGACGCTGGTCTTTGATGTCGGCTATGGTCTCGATCAGGCTCTGGCCAGCGACAGGAGACCACAGAGGCATGAGGGTGGTGAACCATCCGACTGTCCGCGAGAGGTCAATGGGCAGGTCCCAAGGCTCCCGTCCGTGGCCTTCATTGAGTATCGCTGGCGACCGCCGCTCTGGGAAGATATTGTGGAAAGAGGATGCGAGGCATGCCACAAGCAGATCGATGGGCTCGACTTTCCATCTCGATCGAGCTTCCGGGCCGAACAATGCGGACGTCGCCTCGGGGTCTAGCACAAAAGATGATGAAACAACATCTTCCACCCTGTTAGGCACATGAGAGATACCCCAGAAATCAGGTTGGTAAGGCCCTACTTCATGGGGCAGCGCTGCGGTGGGCTCAATGTGGTTCAGGCAGTGCTCCTCCTGAATGCTCAGCCAGCGGGGAAAAGAAAGGCCAGAGGGCGAGGAGATGTGCTTGTGCTGGATATGCTCCTCAAGTTCTTGGAGAATGATACGCCACGAGACCAAATCCACAATGGCATGATGACATGTAGCAAAGAGCACCTGGGTGCCAGATTGTCGTAGATGCCAAAGACCGAATGCGACCAAGGGACCTTGTTGGAGGTCCAGTTGCGATTGCATCTTCGCCACCGCCGGTAACAGATTGCTGTCGGGTAGGGCGTCTCCACTTTCCAGGAGGTAAGAAGGGGCTTCATGGGGGGGCGTCACCTTTTGAGTCCACACGCTTCCAGGGTTCTTGATGAACCGCACTCTGAGCATCGCATGTCGCTTTATTACTGCGTCGGCGGCCTCTTTCAACTGTTCAGTGGTGATGGGCTTGGTCAATTCCACGAGAAAGCTTTGATTAAAATGGTTCTCACCCTCGGGGGTGATGTCGAAGAAGAATTGCTGGATTGGCGACAATGAGAATGGCTGATAATATGCGCTCTCGTCGTCGACCATCTCGGGCGTGCTTGTTGTACCGCTGGAATCTAGCTTTGCATGCCTAGCTAGATCGCTCAGACTCTTCGATAGGAGTGTGTTCTTCACTGTGATTGCCAAGCCATGGGTTTTGCTCAGAGAGACCAGCTGCATGGCGGTGATGGAATCTCCTCCCTGTGCCAGGAATGACTGTTTCATGTTGATTTTGCTCGGCGTGATGTTCAGGATCTCGCTGCATAGCCGACGCAGAAGCGACTCGCTCTCTGTCTTGTCGGCATTGAGCCCATCGACCAGCGTGCTTGCACTGCCCTGCCAGAGCCGAAGGTCCTCTTCCTTAAGTGAAGACACCCATGTCTGCGTGGCCAGGCGATCAAGCTTTTTCGCAGACACCGTCACAGGGAGGCGATTGATCACGAGCCAGGATGTCGGCATCATGTAATTGGGAAGCTTGCCCTTTACCGCCTCCATGACGACTGCGAGAGACGTGGCCCACTCACCATCGGGTTCCATGCAAAGGTTCAAGACCTCCCCTTGTTCCTCATTGCTCTGAAAGGATATGACGGCAACCAATCTCTGTTGGTTCGGCACGACAATAACCGAGTTGACACCATCTACCTCCGAAATGGCATACTCGATCTCGCCCAGTTCCATCCTGTGGCCCCTGATTTTGATCTGATGGTCCCGGCGTCCGACATACTCGAGATTTCCATCGGATCGGTAGAGAGCCAAGTCTCCTACTCGGTACAGCCTGGCACCATCGTGTAACCCGAGCCATCCCGGGGCATCAATGAATGCGGCTTCTGTCTTTTCAGGGTCGTTGAGGTAGCCTCGCGCCAACGCGGGTGTTTCGATCAACAGCTCACCGACTTCGTCAAACCCGCAATGACGGTTCTCTTCCAGGTTGACCACCCAAAGCCTGGTTCCCGTTCCTTTTCCGAGAGTCCGGGGATTGGATGTTGCCGACCATCGATAGGCAGTCGCGAATACAGACGCCTCGGTAGGACCGTAGCCGTTGAACAATTCCAGCCGGTCAGCCCACAGTCGGATGAGGGCGTCCGGCGATAGCTCGCCTCCGAGACACAGTGTGCGCAGCGTGGGAACCATGTCTGGGTGCAAGAGTTTTGCGGTTGTCGCTGTCAGCGTCGCCCAGTCTGCCTTGTATTTGCAAATCGCCCCGGCCAGATCGTTGAATCTCTCATAGTCCGAGGGGATGCATATGCAGGCGCCCCTCAATAATGTGGTGAGGATCTCTGCCAAGCTGGCATCAAAAGCGTACGAGGCGAATTGGAACACTCTCCGGTCGGGGGTGATTCCTACTGCCTCTCCATGCGCCTTCGCACTTGTGCAATATGCCGCGTGCTCGATCACACATCCCTTGGGCTTCCCCGTGCTTCCGCTTGTGTACAGCACATATGCGGCGTTGGATGGCTTTGTTGGAACTGCCGGAGTCCCGGGCGGTACTCTTGCCAAGTTCTTGCACACCTTCTCACTGACCTCCAAGACGCAGTCAACGCTTCCTGATAGTAGTCCAGCGTTCTGCGGCGAAGCTAAGACGATACTCGCTTCCACATTGCTTACAATCTCTCGCAGCCTTTCCACCGGATGCTCTGGATCTAGGGGGACGAACGCGCCCCCAGCCTTGAGGACCGCCAGCATCGCCACCACGGTCCATTGTGATTTCTCAAAGCAAAGGGGGACCTTGTCCTCTATGCTGACCCCCACCTGAGTCAGCCGGTAAGCCAGGCGTGTCGACAAGTTGTCCAATTCTCTGTAGCTCAGCGCCCCATCCCAAGAATCCGTTGCTGGTGCGTGTGGTGTGGTGGCGGCTCTTTCGGCGACGACCTCATGGATACACCGCTCGTCCAGCGCAATGAGTTTGCCGTTCCATCCTTTGACTTTCGAAAGGACGTCGCTAGAAGAGCCGTTCACCCCGTTAACACCATTTACACCGTCCACACCGTTCATGCCGTTTATGCCGTTTATACGGTCCATTTTCGAGGTCCTGGTTAGTAAATCAAGACAATAGAGATTAGGTAGATGTGTAGAGTTTGAACAGTGAGTTTGAGAGTCTATAGACAGGAGGTGGACCTTAGCTAACTACATGGAAATAGGCAATGGGTCGACGTAAGACGACCTGGCGAGTATTAGATCCAAGTATTTGCTTGACTCGTAGCCGTATGTTAACCTGCTTACCGCCGTTCATGGACCAAGTTGAAGGATTCAATGGACCTAGCTAGGATTCGAACCACCGAAAAAGTGCCCGATTCATCGCATCCGGTGCTCCCTCAAGGTACGTACCGAACTCAATTATCGGTAGAGTCGGCAGGTCGATCAGAAGTTCCGCATCTGAGGCAAAGAGGAAGCATCTGTCAGACCTGAAAAACGTGAGGCCCCACACTACGGCGGGACAGTATCAGGTCTTAAATCTCACAGCATCGGAGGGACGGGTTCGGCGACACATAGAGCTTCGGATCTTTCTGGCGAGCGAATGTGTTAATGGCGCGGTAACATTAAAATCTGACGGGATCCACGCACTAGCCTGTCTAAGATGCAGCTCCGTTAGCTTCAGCATCAACTGCTGATGCTGAAGATACTTAGGTTTTTCGACCTTCGTACAAAAATGTCAATTAGTAAACCATGCCGAAGCTAACTGAACTGCTCCTTAGTCAGGTCTCTCCGCGCAATAACCGTACAGACGTCCGTATTGGAGCACAATCAGCGTCGCTTCTGCTGGACTTGGAGCTACTCTACCGAGACTAGTGATGTTGGCATGCAGGAGTATGCAGAATAGCCCATAGGGACGCAGATGCTTGACGCAAAAATTCGCTCGACCCACCAGGTGGTAGACACAAAATCTCAGAAAGTCCCAAATAAACCAAATGCTGCACAGGCAGTTCGGATGCTAAAATAAAACATATATAAAATTGGAAAATTTCCAAATAATTTAAAGGAAAAAATTAAGCCCAGTCTGGAGCTTCCCGTATCTTCATATCTGTTAAAATTAGTACGTTGTTGCTAAAGGAATCCTTGGACGGTTATTTGACAGTGCGCTAATATTTATGTCAACCTCCAAGCACGGTCATCTGGGGCAGCTCCACACAATCCATTCAACTAGTCCGGGGGTAGGTGGACTGCCAAATTAGGCTTAAAGGCCTGCTCTGACCCCCTGCTGTCTATTTTTATTTATTGGGATTTGGCCCCCTGCTGTCTATTTTTATTTATCGGATTTGACCCCGTCAAATCACACAGCACATCACATCGGCAAGCCGATCACACCCTATGAGAGCTTCCCCGAAGCTGTTACGGCCCCGATTCGATATTAATGTTTGGGTGCTCCGAGAAGCCACGCCGAGTCCGATAGTCCAAATACGAGTCCGATAGTCCAAATACGAGTCCGAAGAATTCTAGCAACTGGAGAATATCCAGGCCGATAAATCTAAACCCTTTTCAATTCTGATGGGCCTCGCTGCGGATTAGAGCAATCACACCCGAGACATTGACGAGAAATGCTTAGTATCTCAGAACCTATCAACTGACTTGGAAGTCTCTGGTATATCAGTTTTTACAAGGTCAGTTATAAACTATCTATAATAATAATAAAAATAATAGGTTACATGTATTCCTAAATAACCTTATTATTAAGTATATTATTGCTTTATTAATTAGGTATTTCAATTATTAAGTAGGGGGTAAATAATAGAAACGTATAATTAATGCGGAACTATTTAGGATAAGGGGTTTGATCATCCGGAATCCCTGAATTCCGACATCCGCGCTATCCGCAGGGATGTTTATGATCAGTGGAAGGTAAGCACCTGAAGAGCACTGGGCTGCTTGCAAGTGGATCTAGCTTCAAGAACTAGGATCAGCTCGGCGCTGCTCAGGCTGGGGTGAAGAAAGGCCCTCCAGACGAAGGAAAAGCCCGAAGAGTATGCCTGTCAGAAGCGTGTCGCCTACGAGGCCAAAGAGACCGCTTCGTACAAAGAGCGCAAACTCCATGCGCTAGAGTGTTTGGCTGCTGCATCCGGAAGTGCAGCACAGACGCAATAAACGCTTTTGGTGGTTTCTAAGAGGCAGTCTGCTACTCAGGGACGCAGCAACATTGCCACAGCAGCCGTGCAGGCAGCTATTAATAACGAGCGCCTTGAGTAAGCAGTTGGCCACCTTGCATCAGCATACTTGGAATTATTCTTAAATATTGTACGTTGATATGCATTCATAATTTACTCGGCTTCTTGCTAATTAACACCTATTTAGAACAAGAACGCCCTTGAGTCGGAGGATGAAGATGACGCAGATGTCGATGTTAATAATAACAGTGGTGCTTAGCCACTCGTTGGTGATCGCGGGTTTCGACCTTACTTAATTTCCCTGCGATTACTTGTTCGCGTTGAGGACCATGTGCAGCATCTGATTAGGGCCCGGGTTCTAACTGAGTCGTTGATCGAGGCTTTAGTGATCTTTGGTCTTTCTTGAGTACTGTATAGTAAGGCAGATGATTGTTATGTTCTCATGCGGACAGTGTGATGGGCATTCACCGCAGTTTTCTATGTCCGGGGCTGGCGTCGCAAGAGAGGGTAGCTAGAAAACGAACATGAGCAAGCACATTATAGCTTCTAATCTAAGGTTGGGCCTGCCGTTTGTCTGTGAATAATCCAGCGGCTGCTTACACTGAAGGCTTCACTCGACCACTGCTTCCAGGTTCAGAAGTCGCCAATAACCACAACCTGTCATACAGGGCAGTATGCGAGCAACTCCCTGTGCTAGCCACGCCATGCTAGCTACTCCCTGTGCTCGCCATTCCGTGCTAACCGCCCTCTGTGCTAACTACACGGCGGTGACCAGGCCCTAAAGAGTTGCGCTCGCCGGTACCATTGGAGCTCTAGGTTCTGAATGGGCTTTGGAGCCAGCTCTTCTTTTAGGCTTGAGGTCTACCTTAGTTACTATGCTGATAATCGCACGACTTTGAGCTCAGGCCGTTTCTGGCTCTCAGGGTCATATCACAGAGTGTATGTCAGGTGTAGCAGCGGCTGGTCAGCAGTTGGGCTCCGATAAAGCTGCGAAGTAAAGTGAGCCTCTTGGGGCTGCTGAGGCTTCACTCGTCCGAGGATTGGACTGCGATAGCTCGTCCCCCTCACCGTGGTTGATCGCGCTCGCTGAAGTGGTAATGTCATGCTCCATGCCATTTTTGCACCTCGCCATGAATCTGCAACCAAATTTTGTGACTTCATGTACGCTTCCCGCATCGTGATCTCCGTAAACCTTGTAGTGCTTCGCAAGACATAACCCCTTATTCAACTCAAGCAGTACCTACGCTGGAGGTGATATCAGCAAGAGATGATGTTAATGATTGTCAATAGTAGGAGTCGATGCTTGGGGCTAGCAATGTTATAAGACAAGAAGCTCAATCGTCCAGTTCCAGACACAACAGGACGCCGTCACCAGAAGCCACAACAAGGGCCACGTAGGCTTCCACAGCACAGTCCTCACACCAACAGGCAGGCATAAAACATTATCTCATTGAGAGATGAACCAGGAGAGTTCTGTTTTACGTCTGGATGAGTCTAGAGCTGAGAGTGACCACAACCCATTGCGAACATTTTGTACTGCCCATGATGCTGGCGGATAATGGCGTTGATGCAACTCCTCACGGGTAAGTGCAAGTCTCAATTTACCCCAGATTCCGCCCCAAGCTTCAGGTCGCATTCTAAGCTCAAAGTGGATCATATCTAAGCAAGTGGATTCATTCAGGCTTCGCGATGATATTCGACCGGATCACTACCGTCGATACCTGAGCGGTGACCGCTAAATCATATATGATCGTTAGCACGCCACCTGACACCGCATGGTCTGAAAATTGTTCAATATTGAGATCATCATTCTTGAACAGTAATAGAGCAATAGGTGAAGATCATTATTCTTTAAATCTTTAACTTGGCCTCAGTGTCGGAATTCAGGGGTTCCGGATGATCAAACCCCTTTTCTAAAACAGTTCCGCGTTGATCATACGTTTCCATTATTCAACCCATGGTTAATAATGGAAAT
>QJNU01000711.1:0-35438 GCA_004154915.1 Monosporascus ibericus | reverse complement strand
GCTGTGGGTACAGTTAGTAAAGCAGTATTCAACTGATTGGGGTTCATTTAATGTGTCGTGGTTAAGTTATTTAAATTTGTTATTGCGAGGTGTTAAAAAGTATTGCGCTCATAGGTGTGTGGCGCTCATGGGTGTGGGACATTAATTAATTATTTACGGAATTAATAATTTTCGTATAAGGATTATTCCGTTTATTATAACGTATTTTGTTCGTAATTTAAATATTTATGGTTATTTTCGAATATTACGAAAATATTTCCGAAAACTTTTTAAAGTTATTCGTTAACCTTAAAAAATCGACTAAGCGGTATAAAATCGTATATAAAGCGAGCCGTAACGGTAGCCAGAAAAGGAAATCCGTAAAAAGATTCTTAGGAATTCGTAAATCGCGGGGGCGGCGCCGTGCCGCTGTTTTACGCCTGCTTAGGAGCTGGAGTATTGGCACCTATGGTACCTTTTAGGACCGGGATATTAGGTAAAGTTATAACGAGGTTGCGACGTATCAACGACGGACCTAGGGTTTTATGAGATCTAGGTTAAGGCGTAATAATGGTAAGCTATTATGAAAGTTTGTTTTTAAAGGTGCAACAAATTGTTACGGCACTGATCGTCTTTAAAGGCTAGGTAAGGTATTCTATTGTTGCACGAAGAAAAAAGAGAGAACTATCTAAGGGGCGTGGTGCGCCTGCAGCTATATAGCGTTATAGGGGCTTAGCTAAGCCGTAGCGTTGGTACCGTAACAAATACATTATATATATAATAAATCTGTCATATCTTTCACCTATTAAAGGCGGATAAAAAACGTGTGCGTATTTAAGTAAAGGATTCGGTCGATAATCGATTGTTCTTCGGTTGGCGTTAGTTTTTACAAAGGAGGGATAATATCGATTCGAGTGTATTTACCATACCATCGGGCTTTTAAGGTCATTTTAGTAATTTTATATATAAAATTTAATATCGTATAATTAAGTTTCAGGTTTGCGGGTTTAATTTAAATAGCTGGGTTTATTTTCGCTTCTTTTATAAGTCGTTTAATATTATTAGGACTAATAAATAGATAATTAAAATCAGTTAATTAAAATGTTTACGAAATTAATCCGCGTAATAAGTTAAACCGTTTAATGATGTAAGCCGTTAATATTATAATTAACGAAATTATATTTTATAATTACGCGGGAAAGATAATAAACTAAAATAAAAATTGAGTTAACGTACTATATAAGCGAGCCGGCTATATAAAGGAGCTGCCCGGATTTTATAACTTTTTAATTATTTAACTTCAATTATTTATTTCTTAATACCAGTATTATAAAATACTTTATAAAAATGCTAAAATAAACTTAGCCGTTTAAGTTAAAAAACCTAAAACCTTAATTATGTTAAATTAAGTTTTATATATAAAGTTCCCGGATTTACTTTAAAGATATAATATAACGGTATACCCGTCCAAACCGATATTTCCCTTAATTCGCAAAAGTTAACGCCGACCGAAAAGAATTCTATTATCGACCGAATCGTTAACTTAAATATGCGAACGTTTTTTATCCGGCTTTAATACTGAAATGGTGCAGGGTGCAGAGCCGGGTACATGGCTTTGCCGATTAATTAGTCATCACCAGTTATGTATTTCTAGGAGTTCATTTTTCGCTGGGCGCAACCCCAGAAAGAGGAGACACTTATTATCGCTTTATATATGGATTTAACACCACATAATACAGTTTGCGTTACCTTTATTATCTCTTAAACCGCGGGCTTAATCGTAATATTTTTATAAAATATGTATTAATTAGGACTAAATCACCCCGTCTTAATTTATTTGGCTATTAACGTCTCACACGTATGAGCGAGGGACACGTATGAGCGAGGCACTTTTTCAGCCATTCCAACTACCTATTTTTAATCGTCCATTTTTTAATACTAACATTATGGAACGCCTTACAAAAGAAGCGAGAATAAACCTAACCTTTTAGGCTAAAAAAAAAGATCCAAAACTTAATTATAAAAAACTTAGTTTTATTTATAAAGTTCCATATTCTACCTTATTACACCATTTTAACGGTAAACGCGCCCGAGCCGATATTATCCTTCCTTTGTAGAAATTAACGCCGACCGAAGAAAAATTGATTATCGACCGAATTTTTAACTTAAATACGCGAACGTTTTCTATCCGGCTTTAATACGTTAAAGATATGGCCAATATACTGCTAGCTTAGCGCGTTACGGAACGCGTCGGAATTAACTGAGCGTCGAGCTTTGTTCGACGGCAAAAAAAACTTAAAACGCGTTTAAATCGGAAAATCGATTATCAAAAGGTATTATGCGAAAATCCAAAAGTATTTTGTAAATAGTTTAAGCTTATTTGGGTTATAATCGCAAAATACGGTATTACAGAAAAGGATATTTATAACTTCGACGAAACGGACTTTTTAATAAGACTTTTAATAGCATACAGTATGGTAATTATAAATGCCGAAAAACGTAAAAAACCTAAATAAGCGTAATAAAGTAATCGGGAATAAGTTATAATTATATAAGTTATTAATTCGTAAGGTTAAGTTATACCGTTATTTATTATTTTAATAAAGAAAACCTATCTTAGTTTTTAATATTGCGATAACTTATTATTACTTAATTAAAAGGTTAAAACCAGTTATAATAATTAAATAACGAACGAATTAAGTTTAAAATGGATTTAGTATTTCGATAAACATATTTAAACGCGTACGAAAAGAACGAAACACCTTTTTATCCTCGACGGTTACGAAAGTAATTATTCGATAAAATTCGAAAAATATTACGCGAATAACGATATTATTAGGTTTTATATACTTTCTTATTTTTCTTATCGATTTTAACCTTTTAACGTATCTTACTTTTCCGTTTTAAAGCGTGCTTATTCGCTTTATATCGAAAGTTTAATACGACGTTACCATACCTATATTACGAAAAAAGATTTTCTCGCCGGTTTTTACGACGCGTTTAAAGCTGCCATAACGTCCGATAATATCAAAGCTGGATTTGCAAAAGCTGGGCTTATTTTATTCGATCCTAATAACGTTTTTTCCGAATTAGAAATTCCTTTAATTATACCTACGCCAACCGTTTCCCCGCTTACTTCCTTCGGTTCCATACGTTCCTTTTTTGCGAAAACTTTTCGAAATATCCAAGAAACAAAAAAACGGGGGCGTTATTTGCAAAAAAAGATTAGGAATTACTAAGGAAGCTCGCCGACAAAATTAGTTAAATCGGTTAATTTTTTAACAAAAAGTAACTTAATACTTTTGCACGAAAACGTTTTTCTTAAAGAAGAAACAGCCAAATTGCGCGAAATTAACTATTTTCTCAGCAAACGTCGAAAAATTAAAAACAAACGTCTTTAAAAAAAAGGAACACTTACTATATAAAAAAAACAAGCTTTTTTGGCCGAAAAAGAAAGGGGTAATAAAAAATTGCAACTAACAACGGCTAAGGGTAATCGTCGCAAGAAGGTTAAAACGAAAGAACGGAAATATGGCGTCTGCGGCAAGCCCGGACATAATACGCGCACTTGTGAAAAAGCTGTAGATACGTCTAGCGACGAAGAATCCGATTAATTTAAATTGATTTAATATGTTATGGTTATGTTATTTGAATTTGTTATTACGGAACGCCAAAAAGTGCCTCGCTTATACGTGTCCCTCGCTCATACGTGTGGGACGTTAATGTAAAGAGACTGGCTTTAATTAGCTGCCGAGGCAACTTACGATTTCCGATTATTAAACGGAAGGGATAAGGTTTTGATCAGAACGCGATTTTGATTATAATTACGGTTACGATTACGAATATAACGATTTAATAACGATGCGCGAACTTGACGACTGAGAAAAGGATAAGGTCTTACGATAACGCCGCGACTTTTTTTACAATTAATAAGAAAGTTACTAAATTAAAATTACAATATCTTATTTTAAGATACGGCTTTATTCGGAAGACGATAAAAAAGCATAAGCGCGGAAAGTAACCGGTTTTAAAATATGGATTAATTATCTAAGTTTTAAACCGATTACGTAATTTGAAAAATAAATTATATTATATAAATACTAACGTAATAAAATTAAAATTACGAAATATTTTGGATTAAGGCTATTAAAGCCATAATTACGTCGCTGGCGGCGTAGCTATTCGGATTTTGACTAATTAAATAATGGGACCGACGATAAGATTAACGATATAAAACAAGTTACGAATTTAAATAAAAAAAGGATTAAAGTTATGAAATTATTAATATTACGGACGAAAAGAAAAATACGAAAAGAAATTAATGTCCTTTAATATAATACGAAAGTTAAGAAAAAAATAATAAATGATATATTTTAAATTTTTTTAACGTTAATCGGATAGTATTTTATTTGGTTATTATTAAAAAATATTATTTAGGACCTGCTGTTTTTAATTAACCTTAATATTAAAGCATTTAAATTAATAATAAAGGTATTAATAAGTAAGTTAAAAAAGGCCTAGTTTAATATAGGCCAAAAACGATATATTAATTAAAATAAAACAGTTACGATAAATAGTAAAAAAAAAAAGTTATTTATTTTTCTGTTATGAAAAAAAGAGAAAATGTATTTAAGATAAGTATTACGGATAATTATTTATCTTATGCTTAAATATATTCCCGTTAACCCGGCGCCTTAAAACCCGAATAATTTTAAAATTAGTAAATTAAATTAATTTAAAATAAGTTTTAATAAATTTATTAAAAGCCCGTTAAAGCTTTTTAAAATTACTATTTAAATTAAACGATAATAAGGCTTTTTATTTATACCGGAATTCCTTATTTTAAAAAAAGATTAAAGTTTTGTTTTAAATATTACTATTTAGTACCGATCGACAGAAAACTTTTACGAAAGTAAAGTTAATAAGGAAAAGTTTTTAAATAATTTAATTAAATCCTTAAAACTTATACGAAATTCGAGCTTTTAAGCAGTTTTTAAAATTTCGATTAAAATCCCGTAAGGACGAAAAATTACATAGTTTTACGAATTCTTAAAATTATTTACAGAACTTGCGGTACCGATATTAAACGTTATACCTTTTGGATAAATTAATTAATAAAGATACGGCTTTTTAATGGACTTTATAGACCGGTTTTCGTTTTTAATGGTTTTTCCGGATTTATCTGCGTTTCCGGATTTTTACTTTTTTAAAACTGGAATTATTAACTAGCTTAAAAAGTTAGCAAATTATTTAAGAAATATAAATTGATAAAGTTTAAGATAATTATTAAGTTATTTTTCTAAACGGATAATAATATTATAAAGAATTAAATTAAAGTTGTTATTAAAGGATTTACTAAATAAGATAACGTTATTAAAAATATCTTAAAAATATTTAAGTTATAAAATTTAAAGTAAATCCGGATTATTAAGGATTAATTAAGGGCTTTAACGAAATAAGTTTAACGTAATAAACCTAATTAAATTTATAAATATTATTTAAAATATATTACTAAAATAAAAAATATTTTGAAAAAGTTTAAGCTAAAAGGAAAAATAATTAGCAAAAACGAATATACGGAAAGCTTATTAAAAGGATTATCTGCCGGTTATTTCGAAAAAGTTTTTAATAATTCCTTTATAAAGTTTAAAGATTTATATACGATAAATTATAATAATGCGTCGATATTAATTAAAGGTTAAGTTTTTAATAAGGTTGGATTATTTAAATATAAAGGTTATAGCCGATAATAAAGAAACGTCCGTTTTAATATCGATTATAAAAATAACGACCGGCTTTATTTAACTTAATAACTTAAATAATAACGATAAAAAAGTTTTCGACCGCGATAAATATTAACGAACAGGATTAATTAAATATTCGAAATTACGAATATATTAAAAAACTTAAAGATTATTTAAATTCGATAATTTTAAAATTTAAAGATTTTTAAGAAGAAAATACGTAATCGAAAAGCTGTTTAAAATTTATAATATTACGTTCCGCCAGGATAAAAGGTATTTTGGATTCGTAATTATGGTATTAATCTTTCGATTAATATAATAAGCTTTTAGCCGGATAATTTTAATCGATTAGGACTTTACCGTAACCGAAGTGGTTACCGAAATCGTAGAGGTTATCGAAATAGTTACCCAGATCGAAAAGAACGATATAGCGGTTTTCATTATGGTACTTGTTAATTTTATTTAAAATCTGGACATAATATAAATAAATACCGTTTATTTGGAAATATAAAAAATACGGAATTAATTTTACTTAACGATAACGGATATACGATTTATTTAGGAATATTTAACGATCGAATTACGTTAAGTATAATATAATTTTCCCAGGTTTTTAAAAGTTAAATTATCGATTAATAAATTCCGATCTAAAAGAAAATTTTAAAATAAATCCATAATTTACCGGGCTTTCTTAATAGCTTTAAGGAAAAAATACGATACTTTAATCGGCGAGACGATATTTATGGAGGTAAGAAATTACCTAAAACTAATTCGGATAATACCTTAATTATTTTTATTGATTTTCCGAAACTTATATAAGTTTTAAAGCCGTTTTGATAAGATTTTATTATTAATTAAAATCGTATAATTAAAATTAATATAACTTATTTTGTCGGAAAAAACGGAAAACCGTTTTATAAAAAGGTACCTTTACGTAATTAATTATGGAATAACCCTATCGAAAGTAAAGGTACCCGATATTTGGAAAAGGTCCGTGCCCTGGAGGTCGACGACTTTAATCAACTTACCGTATTTACTAACGTTATAATAATTAAGCGCGTTAAAAAAGAAAAAAAAAATTAAGAACGGAACAAAAAAAATAAAACCGATAATAATAATTTAATATATAATAAACCTTTATTTTATGATATCGAACTAACCGTCCAAATAAATAACATAATTTAAACGAATAATACGACTTAAATACCGATTATTACGTAGGCAAATAGTACTATCCAAACCGATAACATTTTTAATTATAAAAGATTAATCGACGAACATATTATTAAGTTTTGGAAAAAGAAAATCCGTAAAAACTTTAAAAAAAAGTTCGAAATTACCTGGTCGGAATTAATAAAAGTTTATCCAGATCTCGATAAAGCTTTTAAGAATTTTATGGTTATTAAAATTTTGGAAGTACTTGGTTACAAAAACAAAAAAACGATTAAAATAATTAAGGTTAAAATAAAAAGATCCGAATTTCCAAAAACGAAAAAAACCTTTAGGATTTTAATCATGGATATCGGGTATAAGCCAAAACTTTAATAAAAGGCAAAAGTTTTATCGGTATAATAATATAACCCGGCTAAATATATTACCCCGTTATTTAGACTTATAATTAAGGTAGGCCATAAAGGTAACGAAAACTTGATTAATAAAGTTATCGATATAGGAACCAAATCGAACGTTATTATCGCCTTATACGTTAAACGATATAGATTAATAATACGATAAATACGAATATTATTTATAAGCTTTAATTCGCAAAAGAGGATTTTATTCGAAGGTATTATCGAAATACCTGTTTAGCTAGCTAGCCGATTAATTATTATCCTTATATTTATTATTAATAATCATTTCGCCGTATAACCGCTAATACTTGAATTTAACTTTATAACCAAATTAAAGATAACATTTAATATGGACCCGGAAATAATAAAAAAAACCTTAAAATTTGGTCCGATAAAAATCATTATCCTGTTAATCCTAGTCGGAAAGGTTATTTGCAACATCCGCGCTAAAAAAAAGCCAGAAAAAAAAAGCTGGTAAATTTATAAGCCGCTTTACTAACGAAAATAAGCCTATAAGCGAAAAGACAAATAAATACGCTACGGACCCGTATATCTTCTCGATTAGTAATACCTATGTTAATCAGGACCTAATAACCATTTAAAAAGCCATAAAAAATAAGCTGGAGCCTAAAGATACGGTACTAAGATAGTTCAGCGATAAAAAACTTGCATACGCCTTATACGGAATCTTATAAAAAGAAATACGAAAAAAAGTTAATAAGGACCGTACCGCACAAATTAATACGATGTATAAGCCAAAGTGGGAAAAGGTAGTTTTTATCGATAATATACCACCCGATAGATCAATACCTTCTGAAACCCCAGACTGGAAGGCCAAAAAGCTTAAGGAGGTTTAATAAGTTATTAATTAAAGCAAAAAAAAACCCGACGAACCTGGTATTCCGTTAACTGCCTTATTCCCTAAATTTACTACCATACCGCGAAGAACCCGACTTATAAAAAAAAGGGCCGACGTTATTTTTAATCAGTTAAGCGATAAGTTTACCCGTACGGAAATTCTTTTTTTTAAAAGATGTTATTCCGTAAAAAGGCTACCTTAACCTAGGATTGGCAGGAATATGGCAAGATTAAATCCAGTATCGCACCAAACTATAAGATCCGAATAGTCCCTTATAAAACGTAACAAACTAAGGGTATAATTATGCCAGTTAACCTTAAAAACAAATTAATCGAAATATTGCAAATACGAATATAAAAAGGAATACTCGAATAGTTTTATATTGCGTACAAAAACGCTTAGTTCTTTATACAAAAAAAGGATAATAAATTACGATTAATTAACTTTGCAATAAAGCTAAACGTTATTACCTTACGAAACGTCTTTATGCTAAAAAATTACGACGAATTTTCTGCGGACTTTGCCATATGCTCCTTAATTACTTTGGTAAATTCTTTTTTAAATTACGATTAGGTTATATTAACCCCGGCTAGCAAAGATTTAACCATTTTCGCGACACCTTTAAAATTGCTTAAGTATATTAATATGCCTATAGGGTTTACCAACTTTATGGCTTACTTTTGTCGTATGGTAGGGAGGATTTTGGACGATTTAATGCTTAACATAATTCGCCTATTTGTCGACGACGTTGGAATTAAAGGCCTAAAGATAAGATACGATAACGAAAAGATCTTTCCAAGGATTCGGCGATTTGTTTATAAACATATCGTTAATATTAACAAAACCTTACTTAATTATAAGCTTACTGGTATTTCGATCAGTATGAAAAAATCTTAATGGTATTAGGAAACCACAGTTATAATCGGATTTCTTTATAAAATAAATAATCGCCGCCTAGATACAGCCAAAATGAAAAAGATCCTGGAAATTTAACCTTACAAGAACGTTTCGGAGGTTAGAGCTTTCCTGGGTATTATGGTTTATTATCGGATTTTTATTACGTATTTTGCCATAAAGGTTAAGCCTCTTATAAAACTGCTCCGAAGGAATTAACCTTTCGTTTAGGGTCCTGATTAGGACAGAGCGATAGAAAGCGTTAAGAAAGCAATTACGACAGCCCCGACCTTAATTACCTTGGATTATAACCCTATAGCAGGAAAAATCATTATAAGGACAAACGTAAGTAAGCGAGGTTTTGGAGGTACTTTCGGACAAATGATCAATGGAATCGAGCATCCCGCGCGTTTCGAAAGTGGTACTTGGAAGGGCGCTAAGTTAAATTACGACGCTGGCAAGCTGGAATGTCGAGCCGTTCTTAAGATCTTGAGGAAGATGGAGGACAAGCCGCGCAAGCGCTAACTAGATTGATCAATGTGTTCTAGGCATGTTTCTTCACTTATGGCGTTGGGAGTTAGTTGCGTTGGCATTTATTTCTCAAGATAGATCGAGGACGATTCTATCTTGAGAAAGGAGGGTTGAAATGGTGCAGGGTGCAGAGCCGGGTACATGGCTTTGCCGATCAATTAGTCATCACCAGTCATGTATTTCTAGGAGTTCATTTTTCGCTGGGCGCAACCCCAGAAAAAGGAGACACTCATCATCGCTTCATACATGGATTCAACACCACACAATACAGTTTGCGTTGCCTTCATTATCTCTTGAACTGCGGGCTCAATCGTGACACTCCCATAAAATATGCACTGATCAGGACCAAATCACCCCGTCCCAATTCAATACGTTAAAAATAGGGTTAATTTATTACTTTTTTAACTCGTTACGATATACGTTAAGGTTAACTGGGCGTCGAACTTTATTAAACGGTAAATAAAATTTAAAATACGTTTAAATCGAAAAATGTATTATTAAAAGATATAATACGAAAATTTAATTATATTTCGTAAATAATTTAAACTTAACGTACTACACAGCACAAGCATTCCGGATAGTTTTTCTCATATTCCAGCTACCCAACTTTAATTGCCCATTTTTCAACATTAATACTATGGAACGCCTTACAAAAAAAGCGAAAATAAACCTAACTATTTAAGCGGGAAAACGAAACTCGAAACTTAATTACGCGATACTTAGTTTTATATATAAAGTTTCTGATTTTACTTTATATAAACGATATCCTAGTATAACTTCTTAAAGCGATTATTTAATGAAATTGCGAAAATTAACGCCGACCGAAAGAAAATCGATGGTCGACCGTATCCTCAACTTAAATACGCGACCGTTTCCTGTCCGGCTTTAATACGTTAAAAATATGGCGAATTTGCTGCTTACTCAGCGCGTTACAATACGCGTCGAGGTTAACTAGGCGTCGAACTTCGTTCGACGGCGAAAAAAACTTAAAACGCGTTTAAATCGAAAAGTTGATTATTAAAGAATATTATGCGAAAACCCAGAAACATTTCGCAAATAGTTCGAACTTATTCGAGTTATAGTCGTAAAATATGGTATTATAAAAAAGATATTTATAACTTCGACGACACGAGCTTTTTAATAAAGCTTTTTATAATATCGGGTATAATAATTATAAATATTAAAAAAACGTAAAAAACTTAAATAAACGTAATAGAATAAGCGGGAATAAATAATAGTTATACAAGTTATTAATTTATAAAATTAAGTTATGCTTTTATTTATTATTTTAACGGAAAGAAATTACCTTAATTTTTAATATCGAAAATACTTGTTATTACACCATTAAAAGTTCGGTATAAGCCAAAAGAATTAAATAATAATCGATTTAAATTTAAAATAACTTTAATATTTTAACAAATATATACAAACGCATATAAAAAGAATCAAACGTTTCCATATTTCCGACAGTTACGAAAATTACCATTCGATCGAATTCGAAAAATACTGCGCGAATAACGGTATTATTACTTTTTGCATATCTGCGCATGTTTTTGTCAACTTTGATTTTTTATCGTATTTTATTTTAAAACGCGTTTATTCGCTTTATATCGAAAGTTTAATACGACGTTAATATATCTATATCGCGAAAGAAGATTTCCTCGCCGGTTCTTACGACGCGTCTAAAGTTATTATAACGTCCGATAACATTAGGTCCGGATTCGCGAAAGCTAAATTTGTTCTATTTAATTTTAATAACGTTCTTTTCGAATTAAAAATTCCTTTAGTTATACTTATACCGACTGTTTTCCCGCTTACTTCTGCCGGTTCTAAGCTTTCGCCCTTTACGAAAACCTTTACAAATATCCGTAAAATAACGAAATAAAAACGTTACGTACAAAAAAGGGTTAAAATTTACTAAGGTAGCTTACCGATAAAAATAGTTAAATCGGTTAATTTATTAGCCAAAAGTCACTTGGAACTTTGGTATAAAATTATTCTCTTAAAATAAAAAATTACCTAATTACGCGAAACTAACCACGTCTTAAGTAAACGTCGCAAAACTAAAAATAAACGTTTTTAAGAAGGAAAAATACTTACTATATAAAAAAGACAAACTTTCCTGGCCGAAAAGGAAGAAATAGTAAAAAAATGCAGCTAACAGCAGCTAAAAGTAATCGTCGCAAAAGAATTAAAACGAAAGAACGGAAGTATGGCGTCTGCGGCAAGCCCGGATATAATACGCGCACTTATAAGGAAGTTATATTGAAGTGGTGTAGGGTGCAGTATGGGTGCAGCTGTAGCTCTGCAGCGTAGCTGCAGCTCTGCTTCTAGTTGCTTCCATTCATTTCGCCAGTGGGCTCCAATAGAGCGACATCCAGTGGGTCGGCGACGGTCTATAAAGTTCTGACCTGGCAACTTTTGTATGTAGTCTTCTAGAGAACCAAGGCACGCCCGACAATTCCTTTTCCCAAGCAACCGATCAAGATGTCTTGCATACACCAGCTTCGATAAGCCCCGTCCCAATTCAATATATAGGTTTCGCGAAAACGAATCGGATTAATTCAAATTAATTTAATATGTTGTAGTAGTTATTATTTGGATTTGTTATTACGGAATGCTAAAAACCATCCGAAATGCTTCTATAGTACGTTATTTGGAATATAATCGCGAAATATGGTATCGTAAAAAAGGATATTTATAACTTCGACGAATAAATTTTAAAATAAATTTATTTTAATAATAAAAATAATAATTATAAATATTAAAAAATAGGAAAAGTTTTAGTAAACGTAATAAAAAAAATAGAAAATGAATTATAATTATTTAAGTTAGTAATTTTAAAACTAAGGTTTTATTTTTATTTAATTTTATAATAACCCGTTATTAAACGATTAAAAATTTAATATAAATAGTAATAATTAAATAATAAATAAATTAAATTTAAAATAAATTTGATATTCTATAAATATATTTAAACGCCTACCAAAAAATCGAAACGTTTTTTATTTTTAAGGGCTACCAAAGTTATTATTTAATAAAATTCGAAAAATATTACGTAAATAACGGTATTCTTACGGTCTACATATTCGCTTATTTTTTTTATCGGTTTAAACCTTTCGACGTATCCTGCTTTTCCGTATTAAAACGCGTTTATTTATTTTATATCGAAAAATTAATACAACGTTATTATATTTATATTATAAAAGAAAATTTCCTTTTCGCTTTGTATAACCCGTTTAAAACTATTATAATACCCCATAATATCAAATCAGGATTTCGTAAAGTTAAACTTATTTTATTTAATGTTAATAACGTTTTATCCGAATTAAAAATTCCTTTCATTATATTTATACCGATAATTCTTTCACTTGTTTTCGGCTTTATCGTTTTATTTTTAACGAAAACCTTTAAAAATATACTTAAAGTAATTAAATAAAAACGTTATTTATAAAAAGAAATTAAAACTTAATAAGATACATTGCCGAAAAAATAATTAAATTGGTTAATTTGTTAATAAAAAGTAATTTAATATTATTATATAAAAACGCCTCTTTTTAAAAAATTAACTACGCGAAATAAACTATATTGTAAATAAATATCGGAAAATTTAATATAAACGTTTCTAAAAAAGAAAAACATTTATTATATAAGATAAACAAAAGTTTTTAGCCGAAAAAAATGATAATAAAAAATCGCAGCTAATAACGGTTAAAGGTATTTGTCGTAAAAAGGTTAAAACGAAAGAACGGCGATACGGCGTTTATAGCAAGCGCGGATATAATGCGCGCACTTATTAGGAAGTTATAAAAACGTCTAGCGAAAAAGAATCTAATTAATTTTAATTAATTTAATATATTATAATTAATTAATTTAAATTTGTTATCGTAAAATATTAAAATCCGGCTAGCTTGTTTATGTGGCCAGCTCGCTTATATAGTACGTTATTATTAATAAAAATTATAAACGATTAATATTATTATTGTATTAATTTGCTTTTATAAAAGAGATTTAATTATAGATTAAAACTTTCCGAAAATAATCTAATAAGGGGAAGCCCTGACAGTGCTTCTCTTATTATTTCATGCCGCGTTGTAAACGGGTTACGTAACTCACATAATGGGACTAGCTTAGATTGATTTTCCCTAAAGTGGTAAACTTATAATAATCCATCATCCCTCTAACCTTTTCAGTCCGTGATCATCCGCTATTATCCACAACCCCGTGCACTAGCGAAACAGTTAATAGCAGTACTAAAAGCGTGAGCTAAAATGGCCGTCACTGTCAAAGGCACAATTCTCGTCACCGGAGCCAACGGCGGGCTCGGCAGCGCAATTGCACACCAATTCGCTTCGAAATCTGAGCTTTCCGCTTACCACGGGCTCTACGCCGTCCGCGACACGTCGCACGCGCCAGTGCTCACCTCAGCTCTGGCACATGGCGCGACGCACCCGTATGATGTCGTAGCGCTCGATCTGACGAGGCTCGACAATGTCCGCGTAGTGGCCGAGGGGATCAACGTAAGTCTGCTAATCATAATCGGCCCTGTGTGCCTTTTTGCCACCTGGCACACGCTTCAAGTGCCTGACGCTGACGGTCTATACCACAGGCGCGTGTTTCCGCAGGCGAAATCCCACCGATCCGTGCCCTCATTCTCAACGCCGGCTTCCTGGACTTTGGTAAGCAGACATGGACGGCCCATGGACTCGAAAATACCTTTGCCGCAAACTATCTCGGACACTGGCTGCTCACCCTTCTTTTGCTCAAAAGTATGGATAAGCAGGCTGGGCGCATCGTAGTGATTGGAAGTCAGGCCCATAAGTAAATGCCGTCCTTCCTTCTGTTTCATTTCGTTTCCTTCCTTTTCTTCCCGTTCTTCCATACAAGCCATGTGACCAATGAAACCAAAGGCTAATTCACATCGTTCCTGCCTAGTCCCAAGGACCCCCGGAACGCAATGGGCAGAGCTTTCGTGGATCCTAAGTACCAGACGATTGTCACCGATGCCGCTAGATTCGAGGCTATCTCCAAGGGATCATGGAGCCCCGACGCTTCCTTCCAAGGCGGGTTCCGGAGGTACGGCGTTTCCAAGCTCTTCCTGATCATGATGCAGCACGAGCTGCAGGCGCGACTGAATGCGGACCCCACCCTTAGCAACATCTGCATTCTCGGCGTCGATCCGGGCACGATGGTTAGCGGTTTGCAGCGGCTTGCGCCGTGGGTAATCCGCGTGCTTATACATAAGATTATTTATACGGCCTTGTTGTGGCTCAACCCGAATAATGGGCTAGTGAGGCCGACGAGCGGCGCGGCGGCCGACGTCTTAGAGGCGGCATTTGGGACACAGGGAGGCGAGCTTCCCAAGGATAAGTACTTTGACGGGAGGTCCCCATTCGAAACAAGCGAGGAGTCGAGAGATACGGAAAAGAGGGAGTTGGTGTGGAAGGAGACAGTAAAGTTGGCCGGCTTAAAGGACGGTGAAACAGTTCTCACTACCTGGCAGTAAGTACGAAGGTCGAGCGCAAAAGTCTGCAAACCTCCCCATAATGGCCCACAGTACAACACCGCCACCAAAACACAGTGGCGCTAAAGTGTGTTCTCCATATCAACAATACAAAACGACCTCATTGCAAGACTTTATGATAGTTATTATATATTAAAGAATTATGTCTTTGATTCTTTAGCTTCTTTTACTCTTAAACTTATATTTAATAACATCTTTTTCTTGCAAGCGAGCAACAGACAGCAACCCACCACCCCCCCTAGTCTACAGAACTGCAACACATTCGCCCACACCATCTTTAAAACCGACAGTTTACTCTTATTTTCTTTTAGGATTTGTCACGGCAAATCCCGTATGGTCCGAGTCCCTCGCCATGACCACAAATATGTCCGCCTATTCCTCCAGAGGATTGGGGGAAATGAGGTCTGGGTCTCGCAGATCCCCGTAATCCCCGCTCATCAGTTGGCGGCGGCTGACAAGCCGGACTGGACTGGATTAGCAATCAGCCCTGTTATGGTTCTCAATGACCGCGTGGCTGAATCAGAACCAGAACCAGGCCAGCAGGGAGGTCGTCGCTTGATGCCGCAAGACTCGGATAAACTTGAAATGAAAACCTGAACCGCTACGGAATCTAATTGCCTTGCTTCGCTTTTGCTTTCGGCGCTTCCGCCCAGCGACTTCACCGATACTGAACGTCCCATCAGCTTCGCCTTGTCACGAGTATGCATACGAGGCACCAGCCAGCAGCTCACTGTCAGCAGCAGCACTGCGAATATATCCAATGGCACCGGGCATCGTTGGACTAGTCCAATCACCAATTACGACTTTATCGACAGCAGCGTGGACTGTCCGGTATGGCGTTGAGGGCACCACCATCTGCGTTACTTCAGCCAGATGAGAGCCTGAGTGCCCCGGGCTTTTGCCGCCACTAGCATTGAGGCATTTCGATCATGGCGCTGCTGTTCCGTATAGTCAGTCGGCTGGCTATTGCAGAGGCAAATGACAAAATGATGGAAGATCAGCTTAAACGCCTCAGGTCCGACTCCGTTGGAACACCACCCGTCAAGAATACAATATAACGGAATTACTACAGCACCTTGCACGCCGTAAGCAGCAGGGCGCATCCGTCCTCCCATAACTTTATATCGTGCCGGGGCACACGTAGCGAATGGTTGCCACGACGGTAAGGCGATAAATCCGCCGAATCAAGATCTGATCTTGCCGTCGGCATCGGCGGCTGTGAGTTTAGGCATGGCTGAGTCGCAAACCGGCTCATAAAAAACACGCGAGGGCGTTTTCCTTCGTTGTCGCATCCTCGGGAGGCAGTCCAAATCTGGTAAACGAGGCCCATTGCACTTGTCCAGAGGAGAACCTCGGGACAGATACAAATTGAACTGCCATCGCGCGTTCTCTAGTTTCGCTTTTGAGCAGCATAAAACCTGGGACTTCTGGACAAATGACTGACATGACTAGCATGGGAGGCAACAAAATTGTATATTTTCTCGAATTAAGTACCGCGTGGTCTTCAGATTAAGGCGCTGGGTGGTCAGTCGACCCCCCTGGCTTTCATGAAATCCACCAATTCAAAGAAGCTCTTCTTATACCTCCTCTCCTGAGTTGTGCGGTTCACCGTCTGGATGCCAAAGTGCGGATCGTAGTCCCCGAATTCCCAATTGTCGGCGTACGACCAGGCATACGCGCCAATAACTTCGACGCCATCCTCCCAGATCGCCTTGAGAACTTCCGACATGAAGCTTAGGTAGTAGGTGCTACGAGGAGTGTCGAAGAGCTGGTCCGGGAGGTCCTTGTCGTCCTCCCTGAAGACCGGGAAACCAAATTCTGCGAGGACGATTGGCGTCTGCCAGGTGTTATGGAGATAATTGAGGTAGCTCCGGAGGTACGTTGGTGTAAGGTACACGTAACTTTGCGAGCGATATCCTATGCTCCAACCGAATACGTCTGAGGTGGTCTGGTTTACGCAGTAAGGGCGATAAGGGGATGAGTAGTTCCCGGCGCAATCCAGGATACTCTGCGTATCTCCGGGGGTGGGCGCAGCAATCACAGTAGCTGTATAGGGGTCCACGGCGAGAAACGACGCAGTCCCCTTAATGTAAGCGAGATCTTCCTCTGACAAAGGAACGTGATCGTGGATCGTCTGTTTGTAAGACTCTGGGTAGTCCTGACCGAGGAAGATAGGGTTGCAAAAGGGACCCAGCTGGAAAGAGTTAAAGTGATCTGCTGCGATGACATCTGCTTCGCTCTCTGGATTCCGAGGAACGCCGAAGTTGTTGTTCAACTTTAGCGAAATCTTGCCTTCGCCCTTGAGCTCGTCCTTATAGAAGTGGTAGACACGGGCATGCGATTTAATCACATGATCAATGGACTTGCCATTATGCGAATAAAGAAATGGCTCATTGAAAGTATACCAAGTGGCCACACGATCCGAGAAATGCGTCATGACAATCTTGGCGTAGTTAACAAAGGCGTCGGGGAAGGTCTCGTTCTGGTAGCCACCGTTGACATAGCCGACGTACGCCCGCTCCCGAGCAGTACTGTGGTTATCGCCATAGAACTGCAGGGGCGTATCGAAATGTAAAAGCGTGACCTCAGGCACCATGCCTTTCTCAATGATGAAGTCAATGAGCGAGTTGTAGTGATCAATGCCCTCTTGATTAACCGGTGTCCCGGGCAGGGCGAATGGCAGGATGCGCGTCCACGCGATGCTGAAAGAGAAGTGCTTGACGCCCATGGCCGCGACGCGCTCAATGTCCTGCTTGTAGTAGTAGTAGTTCTCATTTGTGACATAGCTCTTGGGGCGGTCATCCTGGATGAAGATGTCCATGAGGGACGGCGACTTGCCCTCCTCGGCCGTAGCGCCCTCAACCTGACTGGCCGAGCTGGAGACGCCAAACATGAAACCTTCGGGAAAGCTGTAGCAGTCGGTCGGGCCGAAGTAGTCGCGAGGAGGCAGGACGAGCTCCTCGCTTGGTACGGGCGTGGGGGAGACGGTAGTGCTGAAGACGCCCGTCTCGGTAAAGTTGGGAGGGTTGGCATACTCCCACAGGCCCGTCCACGCGGCGCTTCCATACGGATCGTCCGTATCGGTCGCCGAGTCTGTTGCGTTGGGATCCCATTTGCCCCAGGTCGTGTAGGACTGCGGCGGAATCAGCGTTGCGAGCGACTCGGGTGGCGCGGCATAGGTGGCGGTCGTCGTGGGAGGGCATCGCGACGTTGCATATCTCACAGTCGTCGTGAGAGTGTAGCTGAAGGGCGTGTAAGAGTATGTCGGCTCCCTGCTGGGAGTGCTGTTGCATTGAGGGCGAGGAGTCGGACCCTCGGTGGGGAGGAAGACCTGCTGGGCAGCGGCCAGTGATGCCAGGAAGAACTGGCTTAGGATTGGAAGCGCCATCGCACCACGGAGAGTCATGGCGCATGGACGATGCTGACCTGGCCGACTGAAAACCCATACCATGGATAGGCGAACCACCAATTCAATTTGTAGTCCGCGGCCATCACCCAGCGTCCACGCAGTATCAATGCCGACCACATTGCCGCGCCCAGGAGTCCTTGCTCGCTCAAGCTATCTGCCAATGTGGATATCAATTCGGACCGAAGACAATTCACAACTCGTGATCCCTAGACGCGGTCCGGGAAGATTTGGGCCGACCGTTGACTTGCATCGTCAGCGATGCACCACTGGCCCGAGGAAGCTAAGATTTGACGACTCGCCATTTTGTACGAAGGGCTCCGCCTTCCCCGCGTGCGGAGAACCCGGGGTGCATGTTCGAGGTACTTCCTTTCCTCGTTCCGGACGCTAGAACGCACCATCCTCGTGTACAACGCTCGCTCCTCTCCAATATTTAGGTACGAGACCGAACCGGTCAGCCCTTAATACGACGTCGATTTGCGCAAAACCCGAGACGAGCACTCCGGCTGAGGCCCACTTGTTGCGCCCCCACGTCGGCAAAATTTCCTACGCAGAACAAAGGCAACCCTACAACCAGATCCATCGGTCACCGTGTCCATAAGGGCAATAGCAGAGCTGTAGTGGCCCGCTCTCATCGCAGTAGTCGCTCGGAAGCTCCGAGTCCAGGCCGAGCGCCCCGCAGAGATACAGCCGAGTTAGGGCCGGAGAGCTAAAAGACAGTGTACGCCATCGTCAACAAGGTGACGACTTTGTTGATCCTGTGAAAGGATGCCCACGCGAAGGTGCGACGGTAGACGAGGGACAGGGGCGAGCTTGATGAATCCAAAGGCCCAAGAAGACTGATCGGGTTAGCCCAGTACATTTTGAGCGCAATGCGGGTCTGCTGCTCCCTATCGGCGGTCATTGTCGCGATCTGCATACCAGTCGCCGCACACAAAGAGGGCAACTGCCAGGGCGCGGCGACGCCGTCAGCGATGGGAGTCCGCTCGTACGAGATTCGTACCTTAGAAGCGTAGCCATGTGAGGGCGACTCCCACGCCTGTTCTTGCCGCATGCGTGGGTATGACTCTCTTGGGTCTATACGCAGACGGCATTGCGAACCTCTCGCCCCGGGTGCAATAATAGATGCAGAGAGAAGCGGAGTATGGATGATGATGAAACAGCTATGATCTGGCACAACTTGTGTCTCTGCGTGCAGTCTGCCGATCCGGTAGCCGCGGTGGAGTGATTCTATCAACTCCTGCGAGCTGACCATGGAATCCTTCAGACTATTGAGGGAGACGTAGGAGGATGGTGGCAGTATAATTAGTAGCCGTATAACAATTTGTGTGTCGTACATAAGGCGAGCCTATACCTAGAGCCCAACCACGTGCACCTGCGGAGCTCGAAATCAACTATCCAACAGCCAGTGGCAGACAGCAGCACCAGGAGTCGATGTTTAATTGTGTGGCATTGGACTTTACAGCTCCCTATGACGAATGCTGTGTCTCTAATTTTTGACTTGAGAGCCTTTCTCCTTCGATTGACAAGGCCATAAAATTGGCTTCCATCTTCTCTTGAGTCAACGTCGCCTGTTGTGGAGTGGTCAGGGCGCATTGGTGCTTGCCATTTACAATATTGAAGTACACAACGCTGAAAAAGGGGGTACGGCAAGGTCCGACATGAAGTGGGCTATGTATGTCAAAATTAACCAGTTTGGACAGATGATGAAGGATCGGTGGTATGACCCAGAACATTGCAAGCAACGACTGAGCAGCCTGACAGAATCATCACCGCCAAGTGTAGCTCTTCATCTTATAGGGCCTGTACTCTCCAAAAATACAGTTGCACATCACGGCATCCAGTTAAGGCTTTGAATATCTTCCTTTCACGTTGCCTGACCCTTTTATGCTTCTTTCCCCTCGACCTGATACGGACCGCGTATCGCTTTCAGCGCTCCGGAGCTATCCTATGACTCGACTAGCTGGCGTAACTAGCTCTCGGCTGGCTGAAGCCATGCCCTCAGAAATACATGAATGCAACACGTTACCCAAGAATTCTGACCCCTATTCCGTCACCCTACGCAATACAATGGAAGTGCGAGCCCAACGGCGTCTTCATCTAACCCCTCTTCCCTCCGCCACCTTCTTTCCATCATGTTGATTCTGGAAGACCGGTGATATTTACCACGTGACGTCCGAGGTTGGGCTCTCTTGCATTGCCGTCCGTCTCAATTTGACTTTGCTGCCCTCAGATTTCGTGGTAGAATCCCTTGATAGACTTAGACGGAGTGTACTCTGCCATGTCGATGTGTGGAGGGACACAATCCGGTTTGATAAGCGTCCAAGTTACCCAGTGGCCCCGACAGGGGTGCTTCTTCTGCAGAATTACGAAGCCGAATCTCTGCTTGAGGTAGAAGGCCCAGGTGGGGTTGAAATCACCATAAAGCTCAAACTGCTGGACGCGTCCAAATTGGGATAGATGCCTGAGAAATTCGAGGTCCCTGGAGGTGTGGCAGGTGAAGCCGCGGGGAGTATCACTTCGTCGAGGAGAGTCTAGTAACCAGTCGCGACCCCTGGGGCATGCTAGGAGGCTCGCCCTGACGACCTTGGGGTTTAGGTTCGCGGACTTGAAACGAGCAAAGAGGCTGTCCCATTTGCCATCCTTTGGCGGCAGACCTCCGCGGCAGCTATGCAACCTATCCTCCCGCTGGCAAAAATACTCAATCTTGATCTCTTTGATGAGGGAAGCGTTGCAAGGGCCGATCATGTCGAAGAAGCGGACCCAAAAATCCAGTGTCCAGACTACATGGATCTTCCTATAGATAATCGTCACAATGTCCTCATGGAACTTCTTGCAGACCCGCAGATAGATCGTGGCCCGTTCATTGTAAGAATTAGGTGAAAGTCTGTTGTCAGAAATAACACCTGAGCGGGAGAAGAGGTACGAGTAGATTTCGAGCCTGATCTCGCATGGTAGGGCCAAAAGACCGCTAGAAGAAGGTAGAACAGTAGCGGTGAGCGAAGAGGACTCCATTTTCGGTAATATCTTTAGGCAGGGGATTAAAGCAATACAGTTGCACTAAACCAGCCGACTGCGGCCACGTCGATCTGAGACATGAGTGAGGAGGGATAGGAGACATTAGAAGACCGAGAACTGGAAATGATTTGGCGGGGTCGAAATAGGTCGACTTATCGCCACGCCACCAGGTGCGATAGGCTGAGATGGGAGATATGCAATCGAGGGACGTGATTTAACCAGGAACATTGAATATGAGTTAGTGAGTGAAAGGGCAAGAGTGATAGGGCTGTGCCAAGGATGGTGACTCGGGTACAGTTAGGCAGCAACTGTATGTGTGGTAACGCCACCGAGGTGAGTATGCGCGCATCCAAACAGGGCCACGGATTCAAATAGAACATAATGTAAAATGATTGGTCCCGTTTTTCGAAGCATAATGGGCGAGAATAACTTTTTACTCTGTATGTGCAGAAGTCCCCAGTTGACTGGTGAGGGAGCATAACGTGACAACATTAGCCTCATCGCTACAGAGAAGTCAAAGTAGTTAGATGGAGTGATTAGACTTGCTACAGCTCGTGATAGCAAAGTAAGCCGTACGGAGTGGTTGCTGATATTGGTAGATGCATCCAAGATGAGGGTCCGTAATACCAGTTAAGAGACCCCGGAACAGCGGGAGCACCGTCTGTTGCAGTTATCTGGCTTGTGTTGTGAACTTCATCATGTGCGTCTAATAAAATGCCCTACTATGATCGGGGGTCTATGAGTACAAATCAGCGATACTCATCTTGTGCAAATACCGCCATCGAGATAGTTGATAAGTGACGGAGAACTCCTCCCTTCATTCTCAGGGGCTGCAGTATCCTGGACCCTATACCGGCGTCTGAACATAGAACCTAAAGAGGAGCCCAAGGGCAATGCAATATGACAGCGAGATCTGGCGTCGAACCCCTTTCTGCTCCTGGGATAAATAACGTGAAGTTTGGTTTGATGGACGCACCTCCCGCACCGCGGCTTGTAAGTCTGGGGCTGCTTCCTAGCTATTGGGAGACGTATATTGCAGCCACTGGATGAGGAGTCTTATGCATAGTGACGACAGTTAAGGACCAGCTCAATCTTTGGCGCATCAGTCAACAAAATAATTCCACAGCTTCTGCGACGTCGGCTTCCTCGCCGCCGCCGACTACACCGGCCTCTAAGCGTAAAATCTCTTTAGAGAAAAAAGAAGGCTTCGAGCACGATTGACAGCACGTCCATTCCGGACTTATACGCAACTCTGTGAAGAGACCAGCAGCCACCCCTTCTTCGCCTACGCCCCCCAATGTCAGGAAGCATTTCGGGGCACATGAGAGATCCGCCGCGACGAAGAGAGACGGTCTTGGGGTCCGCAAGCTATGTTGAAGCTTCGGACCGAGCCTCTTTTGCCACTTACTGGCTATCCTGAATGGATGGCGTGGCCGAGACTTCGCGCTCTATCGGGAAATTTTCTTATTTTGCCCCGGAAGGGAAGACCGCTGACGGTTGAAGAATCAATTAAATTCCGCCTTTTGTGACAACCCGATTCTCACCCGGTTCTTGTGGGATCGTGTTGTCACTGCTCATCCCGCAGTGCCTGTAGCAGGAACGTTTGAGAACCCCCCTGATAAGACATGAGCATCCTGTTTCGTTCGTGAGCGGGCAGATGTTACTAGGTATGAAGGAACTAGGTCTTCTTAGAGGAGCCACAAGGCCCCTTCCTTGCCTCATTCTTATGAGACACTTATGGCGCTTCTGCCTGCTGGTATTAGATACTTAGTCCGACGGGTTTATTACAATAGGTGCCTACCGGTAAGGTGAAGTCTCTGGTCTCAGGGGTTTCGGCGGCGGCGGTGCCGAATTTTCACCCCACATACGGTATAGCGGTTAAACCGGATGCGGGGATGAATTCAGTTATTGACCTCGTACTGATACAGTCTAACTAATACCCTAGGGTAATTGCGTGCCCTACCACGAAGGATCCCGGCCCTCCCTGAGAATTCCCCTCTCGTCACCCAGTTCTCCCTTGCCTTTGACACTACAGCCCTAATCCGCGAGCTTTGCTTTCCCAAATACACAGATGACACGTGCGATGGCCGCCATGTAACGGAACACGCAGTAGTCGCCATCATGCGCCAGGCTCGTATCGAGGCGGAGGCTCCTGCATCTGGGGCTGAGACTGGTACTGCCCGTCGACGGGGCCGCCGTCCTTGTCCTTAGAGGAGAGTCTGGCGGCGACCTCATGGTCCTGCTGTACGAGCGCGCAGCAGGGACACCAGCACGCGGTGCATAAGTCATCCATCTCGTCGCCTTCAATGCCGAAGCGCGCGCGGATCTGGACCCGCTGCGTGTAGACTTGGCTAGTGAAGCACAGTATTAGGTGGTTGCCTAACAAGCCGGAGCTGACATGCGGTAGAGACGGAGAGAGAGAAGGGGCGGGGACGGAGGGAGAGGGAAATAGGTGCATAGCCCGTCACTTACAGACATCCGAGGCAGAAGCAGTACTGGAGCCCAAAGTTTACCATACAGTCTGCGTTGTAGCAGCTCGGATAGCGATCAGGCTGGCGGAGGCGGCTGGACGTCTTTCCGAGGACTGGCAGCTGTGAGTTAGATGAGTAGGACGCTGTCGTGCGCAGTATGATGACTGGACTCACGGAAGCATGGTAGGAAAGTACCGAGGATGGAATTCTTGAAAGGTATGCAGTCATATAGACCGCTCTGCCATTGACAATCACGACTTTCTTGCTCGACAGTCTTTTTGGTGTTGGGAGGATAATAGGGAGTGGGGTGATATGGCATGTCCGGTTGAGACATGTTGCTGTTCTGAAGAGGCGGAGAGGTTTGTGCGTTTGGCATCTGGCTCGGAGAGGTGTTGGCCGGGTCGAGATATGAACGTATCACGGCGTGCGTAGATCAGCTTCGTTAAATTAAGCAAGAGGACGATAGGTATAACGATAGCAATGCTCCGTAGCAAGCAATTGATCCCGAGCCGCAGTGTAATTGACGAGAGTTGGGGTGTGGTAGTCACAACAAGTGACAGAGAAGTATGGGGGCAAGGAAGATCATCCATCTGGGACAGTCTACGGTCCAACTCCATTAGATCCTTCCTCGCATGGCTGTGTCTCGCTCAGGGAAGGCTCTTCCAGCCCCTCCATACCGGTACATAGCGGCTTCCAATGCCGATGGCGAGTAGATAGTGGGCTGAAGGCATTAGCAGAGTCCGGACTAATCAAACCGGGAAGTATAGCCCACGTGTACCAATATGCCTTTTAAGCGACCGACGATGTGTACAGTCAAATAGATATGCGGGATATCTGTCATAGGCGATGGGCAGGTAAGGAGGCTCCAATGCGCATCGGCCTGGCAGTATTTCACAAACCGAGCAGGCGCAACCCGAAATCAGTCCTCCTGCGTGGGACTCGACTCCTCCTGCATCAGACTCGGTGCGGCCGCAGCCGCAGCTGCAATCGCAGCCTCCTGCCGATCCACGGTCTTGCTCATGATGACATAATCAGGGACGAACACCTTGCCGGACCGCAGCTTCCGTGGCCCCGGAGAAGTCTCGTCTATGGAGAAGCCTAGCTTCGTGTAGAAACCTAGGGCGTGCTGGTTGCTCAGGAAGCAGGTCAGCATGACCTTGGTGATGGGCGGCGAGTTGGCGGCGACGTCGCCCAGGAAGCCCATGAGGAGACGGCTCATCCCCGTTCTGCGAAGGATCGTTTGTCGGATTAGCAAGGACCGACTCCTGCGAGCACTGGTTGCATGCAGAAAGCGCGGTGGGAAACCTGGCCGCCATCGAGTGCGGATGGCCTGAGGGAACTCAAACTTACCCCCGTAATTCTGGCTTGAGGTGGATCTCATAACAATAGACGACCGGCTGGCCATCCTCATACGTTGGCATTAGGGAAGCGAAGCCCCTAAGACCGCTAGCGGCGTCCTTCACGAGGATATACCGCAGGTCCGGCGACCTCATCTCGGCAAGCTTCTTGGACGGCTTCCAGCCGAACGAGGAAGGCTCGTAGTCCTTGCGGCTGGTCTCCTCGATCAGGTCGAAGCACGCCTGAAGATCGTCGGCGCTCAGGTTCGCCGTCCGCACCAGACTCAGCCGATACTCCTCTCGCGTACCCGGATGCGTCCATCGGGTCCAGGCCTGGTTACCACCGCCGTTGACGGGCCGTAGGTGCTGCTTGATGAACGCGTCGTCAGACTTCCGGTTTACGCGCTCGATGGGGTTAGTTGGCGCGCGTCTGCGCTTAACGCCTGCTTTTGAACCGTTCATATCTGGGAATTAGATCTTCGTATCTTTCACACACACAACGAATGAGCCTCGAAATGTCCTGGAATCTGAGTATGTAGACTTAAGAGTGAGTTGACCAGAGAGACCCCGAATACAGCTCAAATAGCTGGATTAGTGACATCGCTCGTATGTGATTGGTCAGGCCGCGACCCCCACCAAAAAGTAGCACCAGATGTTATTGAAGGAGGAGCTCCAGAATCTCCGAAAGACAGTTTCCTTTCGATCTCCGTTTTCATCCCGGCGGCAAGCCAACAACACCGATGTCTCCATATCCCGAACTGCCTCTCAACGCGTAATGCGTCTCCTTCCACCTACACTCACCATCGAATCCGGCATCCGAAGTTATGCGACGACAGGCGGCAGCCGCCCGCCGAGGAGCCGTCTCGGGACAACCCTGAGTCTCGATCACGTAGGTGCCCCCATCCTCGTCTCTTTCTGGTCCGGCCCGCCAACTCTATCTGGGGCCCTTTACATTAAGATATATGTCGCATACCTCTAATCAATTTGAAAGTACTCAGAAGCTGACAAAGGAAATAGTTCCTCCAGCGCTCGCGCGCGCTCTCCCTCTACCGGACGATAATCCGGGGCACGCGGCGGATCGGCGACCCGCAGACGCGGGAGGAGACGCGGCGCTACGCCCGCGCCGAGTTCGAGCGCCACCGCCACGTCACCGACCTCGGGCACATACGGTACCTGTTGTCGACGGGCAAGACCGAGTGGGAAGCTATGGAGAGGTATATCGGGGGCTTGTAGGAGTACCACACATATATGTGCATGCACAATAGAGGTATCTAGCTAACCCGGTCGGGGAACCGTGGACTTTGAGGCTTGAGATACTCCTCAGGTTCCGAATAGCACCTGAACCCGCTGCAAATTATAATGCGCCCCTCGGCGCAATGTGTTCAGATGTAAATGTGATCTGTGTACCAAGTGATCCCGTAGCTTAAAAGATACTAAACCGCACGCTTTACGGCCGATCTATTACCCTCGACCGAGTCTTTACAGGCCATCTCCTATTGGTAGTATAATACAACGAGTCTCCTCGCGCTCTCCCCTTCCGATCCCGTAGCTCTCTTCGGCCCAGCCCTCGCCGTTAGTTCCTGGCTTAATTAACCTTGTCGCTGCTTGTGTCTCGGATTCGCGCTGCAGATGATGTATCTATACCCTCGATGTCGCTTCCCCGCTTTCCTCCGTACGACCTAAGTAAAAACACCATCGTCAGCACAAATCCCAACCTAGCACCGCATCTCCCGCGTATCTATCCCCTCTGCACTTCACTCCTAGAGGTCCGTCTCGGCAGTCCACCTCGAGACACGCAGCCCGAGCCGAAACAGAACCCTCATCCCCCTTTCCCTCATAGACCTTCATACTAGGCGAGCTACGAAAAAGCCAAAGACTAACCTTGCAATGCTCGCACCGCTTCTTAATCGAACTATGCACCTTCATGCCCCTCGTCTGCTGCTGTGCCGTCACCTGGGTCTTCGCCTGCAGCGCGGGAGCCGGGCGTGCGGCCATCCGGGGCGCCAGGACCGCCTGCGACGAGACGGCGCGGACGGGCTGTAACTGCCGTGTTACTGTCGTTGTGCGGCATAGGAGTCTAAACGCTGCTCTGGACGGGGCGGCCGCGGAGGAGAGCAGCGATAGCGCCCGAAAGGACGAGAGGACGGATGATGACGGCGGCATTTTCGCGGCTCCTCTGATCTGCGCGCACCGGATGTATTGATTTATTTTCCAGTTGAGCGTTTCGTGAGTGGACCGTAGACGGCGGTTTCGCAGTTGTCAGTCGGTGTCGGTGGTGATGTGCTGTGAAGGTGCGAATGGCGGTGGTGCTGATTGTATCGATTGGATGGTGGAAGTTTTTCGGCAATTCCCGGCCACGGGGCTCGGAAGCTACCCGGTACCGCCCCAGGCGCCCTGGAAACCCCTGAGATATACCACTTGGAATAAGGACAAAAGGCCTCCGGTACTTAATTAAATAGCGGAAGATCAAAAGGATCTGCCGAATTCAAAGCTTAAACCTCTCTAAGTATCTCGGTTCATTCACATATCTATTTAACTCTTCCTCGTCATGGTTTCTATAAGCTCTTGTAAACGCAGCTAAATACCAGGCAGATGGCAATCCACACCACACGCCAGACTCCAGCGAAACCAATGCATCGAGCACTACAACGTAAGGACCCCCCCAACTAACTTTGCTCAGCTATCTATTCGGCAAGGCATCTTAAATCCACATAACCAGCAACCAAAAGACATTCAACTCCTCAAGAACGTCTTAAAAACATCGCTCTGCGTGCAGTCGGTCCAGGGATACCCAATCTCGCGGAGGCGGTCCTCGAGGCCCGGGACCTCGGCGTCAGGGCACTGCACGCCCGCGAGTATCTTGCCGACGTCGCTGCCGTTGTTGCGGTATTGGAACAAGCTGATATTAAACCGCAGGCGCAGGGTGCGCAGGAACTTCTCGAGGGCGCCTGGCCGCTCGGGGAAGTTGAACATGTAGAGGCGCTCGTGGGCGACGTCGGAACGCCCGCCGACGAGGTAGCGCACATGCGACTTCGCGAGCTCGTCGCCCGACAGGTCCGTGACGGTCATTTTCGCGTTGGGGTCCCCCGTGATGCGGTCCGTTAGCGCCTGCAGCTCGGCGGCGCGCTGCGACGCCGCGCCCGACAGCGAGATGCCCACGAGCACGTTGGCCACCTCGTCCGTGGCATAGCGGTACGAGAACTCCGTCACCGCGTGCGGCATGACGTTATTGATGAGCTCCGCGAACGCCCCCGGGCGCTCGGGGATGCTGACGCACAGGAGCGCTTCCTTGCCCTCGCCTAGCGTCGCGCGCTCTGCCACGAACCGCAGCCGGTCGAAGTTCATGTTGGCGCCGCTGGTGACGGCCACGACGGAGCGGTTGGGGTCGCCCGACGGGTTCGCCGCGACCCACTTCTTAAGGCCGGCAAGCGAGAGCGCGCCCGCCGGCTCCACGATCGAGCGCGTGTCCTCGAATACGTCCTTGATGGCGGCGCAGATCTCGTCCGTGTTGACGAGGATCACCTCGTCTACTACTTCGGATGCGATGCGGAACGTCTCCTCGCCGACCGTCTTGACGGCCGCGCCATCGGCGAACAAGCCCACCTGCTTCAGCACCACCCGCTTCTTCTCTCTTAACGACTGGACCATGGCGTTGGCGTCTTCGGCTTCGACTCCGATAATCTTGACGTGTGGTGCAATTCGTTTGATGTACACTCCGATTCCCGCGATGAGGCCGCCACCACCGACGCAGCAGAATACGGCCTCGAGTTTCTGTATGTTTGTCTGCCGGAGCAGCTCCATGCCTATGGTACCCTGCCCGGCAATGACGTATGGGTCGTCGAATGGGGGGATGTCAATAAGCCCGTGCACCTCTTGTAACCTCTTGCCTTCCTCCTTGGCGGCGTCGAAGTCTTGGCCGTGGAGGACCACGCAGCCCCCCATCCTTGACACATTCCTGTGCTTTATGCTAGGCGTACCCCGGGGCATGACGATGGTGGCGGGCATCTTTAATAATCTTGCAGAGTAGGCGACTCCTTGGGCGTGGTTCCCAGCACTGCAAGCCACGACGCCCTTCCAGCTGTCGGCGCGGTCCAGGTGCGCCATTTTGTTGTAAGCTCCGCGCAATTTGAAACTGAAGACGGGCTGTTCGTCTTCCCTTTTAAGCAGAACCTTGCATTCGAGGCGATTCGAAAGATTTGTGGCGGGTGTTAGTGAAGTTTCCTTGCATGCTTCGTATACTCGTGATGTGAGTATGAGTCGTAGATACTACCGCCACAACGCAACAGTCAGCCATTGGGACCAATTGCTCACATTAAAAAGCCAAGAAAGTGAATAGTAGAATCGAATTATCTCGGATAATGTATTACGAACATCAGGGTGCCCGTTGGGTAGTATAAACTCTTCCGGTACGATATTCCTTATACGGGCCTGGTGATCCTCCGATGGCGGCGACGGGTTTGCGCTGTACTCAGTGAGTGACAAGCCCGAGAGGGACGGTTGACGGGGCGAGTGGCTGTTGACACCGTTCTCGACGCCATTGGCCATGACGGCATCGACAGGTACGGAATCTGGGCCCGCCATTTCTATGTTTCGGGTATCCTAAAGTTCAAGAAATGAAAGAATACAGTGACCGTGATTAGAGAGCCGGAAACTACGTTAAATCGGTTGTCATTCAGAGCTCAAAACCTCCAAAAAATTTCCAGAACCCGATGGCGGGGCAGATCGTTCTGCAGGGCCCTAATGTGGCGTGCACTGCAGGTCAGCTCCAGTGGGTCCGGGTTCTGTGGTGCCCTCTGGAGCGTATTGAAGGAATGCCCCGCTTTAGCCGTTATCGGTTAGATAGTAGATAAAGAACCCCTGTATACATATATATATATATATATGACCTAAGCTGCCTATATCCTGGCAGATTTATCACTCGAGCTCGGCTTTTCACCCATTGGATGGCATTGTGAGTCGCCGAATTCAAATGCCATCATTAATATCGCGATAGTGCTGGTCCAAGGCTCAACCCCAACCAGCCCCCGCCAACCACCCACGAGGGAGACAATCGGTTTGCAAAGAATATTTTAGCCCAGTGTTCCGACGATAAGTAGAGTCTCCAAGATGGCGGATAAATCTCGGATGCCTTCGTCGTTCGACGAAGACCAGTACGTTCCTTGTCTTGATGCCAATGGATCTAGTCATAGCTTACGCAATGAATTATCTAGAGAATACCAGGAGACCGGCTTCCAGAAAGTAAAGCGCAAGCTGCGCGAAGAGCCTCTAATCCCACTCGGTAGGACGACGACACTTTCTCCCCTTCGTCTCTAATCGTAGCCCCGCGTAGCCCCAGCCCCCCCACGTATCCGGTCCAGCAGGAGGAGGACTGTCCCGACCCGGGCTAACAGACCACTCCCCACAATAACAGGAACGGCCCTAACCTGCCTGGCTCTGTACAACGCGTGGCGGGCGATGCGGCGGGGGAACCACGAGCAGGTGCAGCGGATGTTCCGGGCGCGGATCGGGGCGCAGGCGTTCACTGTGGTAGCCATCGTAGCGGGCGGCGCGTACTACGGGGCGGACCGGGAGAAGCGGGCCGAGCTCATCAAGCTCGAGGCCCAGAAGCGGGCCGAGGAGCGCCACCAGCGCTGGCTGCACGAGCTCGAGGTCCGCGACCGGGAGGAGCGCGAGCTACAGGAGAACATGCGCCGCCGCCGCGAGCGCGTCGAGATGCGTCGCGCCGCCGACCGGGCCGCCGACGGTGTGACGAAGGACGAGGTCAGTCGCCAGACTGACGCCGCGGGTGGGGATGGCGAGGCCAAGGTCGGCAGGGACCAGGCTCAGGCTCGGGCTCAGGCCGGGGCCGGGAATGGTGGTGGTGTGCTGGGTGCGCTGGCGGATGTTGGGGGTTGGTTCGGCACGAAGAAGAGCCACAGCGAGAGCGCAAAACAAGCTGAGAGCGCGAAACCAGCTGAGGTAGAGAAGTCAGAGGTCGAGACGCCAAAGAAATAGGGGCGAGGGGGAGACGCGAAGGGAAAGAACACGAAACACCCTATGACTTACGGTATTCTCGGTTAGATAGCGGTTGCACATTCGGCATCATACCGGGGAAGAGAGCTCCTCTCTGTCTGTATATTTTGGACTCTTGTATATATAATGAGTGGGTACCCGGCATATCAAATCAGGACATCACCTTTGAATGGAGTTGGAAACCGGTAATCTACAGTCTAGCAAAATACGATCTCTACTCTATCAGGGCTCATCGAATATCAAAAGGCCAGCAGATTCCCATAGAGACCTTCGTTGTAGCTCCTAATACCCCTATGTTATATCCAACATCACGTGCCAATCTCCAGCAAGCGCTTAGGGGGTTTATGCCCCGTTGCCTCCCACTAAGCTGCCCCCACACCGCCCGTAATCTTGGCTGGCATAGTACATACGTCACGCCCGACAAGCGCATTCCGGGGAACTTAAACGGTAACAACTACAAGCGACTACAACGATAGATCATCAGATCTCGTCTCTACCGCTAGCAGGGCTTTATGGAATGGGTTCACCATCAGAAGGCTATACAAGATGGGGCAAGCCCACTCCAATGAGTTAGCGCCTCGTTCCAAGGAAGATATCACGACAGAACTGGTGAGGACATCTTTGTCTTTATCTGCCTTTAATTCCAGATAGCTGCGCTCTTCGTATACCCTACCCACCACGAAGGTTAGCTGACATTGCGTGTTATCGACAACCATCAGGCCGAGAAGTTCGCCCGCAAGTGCTTCGAGCCTTTCGAGTTATACTCCTTCAAGGACAACTTCAAATCCCTTGCTGACCATGAGCCGCACACCGGCATCCGCTACCTTAAGGAGGACACCATCGCCCGCTTCCTCGAGCTCCCCGACATCCTAGCCGTGTCGCCCGTCATCTTCCACGTGCTATCGTACATTGGGGCGTTCCCATTCCTCCAGGATGCTCCTGCGATATTGGGGTTCGAGCAGATGATTATGGTCGTGACAATCATGACAGGACGGTTTGCGAAGGTTCTGGCTAAGAGTGCTAGTAACAGGAGGAAGTTGCTGTTCAAGAGTTTGGCCGTTTATGATCGGAAACTTTCCGAAATTGAGAAGCAGCAAAATGAGAAGAGAGTCGCGGACCAGAAAGGTGATGGCGGTGCGGGTGGTGCGAGGAGCCATGCCGCCGGCTTCGCCATTGACGAGGCCGCCGATGACTTCGAGGATGAAGCTGTGGATGATGACGACGAGCTGGTGTTGGGTGCTCTGGACGCCCTGGATATCGACGATGCCTTTAGGACAGGAGATTTGCACTCAGCGACGACCCATGGAGCCATGATACCCGCTGATAACTTCCGAAAATTCATCATGTTGATGCTCCTAGTTGCGCCCCTAGGCTCACAGGAGAATCTATCAAGCTATGCAGACCGTGTCGAAGGTTCGCAGCTCGAGAACTTGCGGGAAACGGCCGAGAACATCCTATCTGCCTTCCTCAACGTGGAGAAATCTCCCGGTATCACGTTTAAGCAGTTTAACAACATCATACCCATGAATCTCCCGTACTTCTTCGAGGGCTTCAACCCCCTATTCGAGCATTTCCTCTTCTCCAAAAATCTGGACCTCTCCAAGCGTCGGGATGGCCAACCGGAGCCCCCGGTGCCAGCCATCGCTCCGCCGCCCCTCTTGCAAGACAAGGGCCAGATCATGAACCCCAGCGTCCTGTCCCAGCTGTCGTTCTTCATTCCCGGAAACGATCTCTTCAGGCGGTTGCGACTGCTGTACTCGGGCTCCGACGCGGGGTTCTCGATGGGCAGCTTTGAGTCCAAGGTCTTCAACTGGCGCGCGCCCACCATCCTGCTGATATCCGGCACGCGGCTCCCCGACTCGGCGGGAAGAAGCAGCGGCTCCGAGGGCGTGTTCAAGGACTCGCTGCCGCCGAAGCGGTTCCCCGACGGCGGCCCCGCGCACCGCGACCGCCTCGTCTTCGGCGCCTACGTCAGCGAACCCTGGCGGCACACGCACCGGGAATGCTTCGGCACACCCGACACGCTACTGTTCCAGCTCGCGCCCGCGCACGATGTGTTCTGCGCGTCGGCGCTGAACAACGAGTACGTGGCGTTCGCGAAGCCGTCGGCGACGATGTCGACGCCGGGCATCACGCTAGGGTGCCCGCCCCCGCGGTCCACGCACACGGCCCACCATGACGCGCCGCTGCGGAACCTGGGCCCCGTGTCGATGGCGGTGGACTCGAGCTTCGAGTTCGGCGTCTTCACGCACGACTACAGGTCGCGGGGCGGTGCGTTCGCGTGCAGCGCCTCCCGGAAGTTCGACTTCCAGGAGCGCTTCGAGGTTGTCGACATCGAGGTCTGGGGCTGCGGCGGCAACGAGGAGGCGCGCGTCCAGCGCGAGCGCTGGGAGTGGGAAGCCCGCGAGGCCGAGGCGAGGCGCCGCATCAACCTGGGCACCGGCGACAGGGAGGCCGACCGCTCGCTCCTGGAGATGGCGGGCCTCGTTGGGCAGAATAGGAGTGGTGGGTCCATGAATTGATAGCAGTTGCGTTACAAGGAGTGGCTGGACTTGGTTTGGCCCCTCCGCATAATCGAAGAAATAGTATTTGGCGTTGGGTTAGAGATCATATGGATCAATGGATGGATGAAAGCAGCGGCAACGGGTATTCGGTAAACTCGTATGTTAGCAAAGGTCATTACCGAGTACGAACAGACCTCAAGGGGTCCTCTCCCGTATAATACGACGCAGGCAACATTCCTTTTGATTCTGCAGCTCTACGGCCGTGTCTCTAACTGTTAGTCGTATCCATCGAGTGCTCAATGGAAAAATAACACATGCACAGTTATAATTGCTGAGAAAATACGAAATATCTCCAGTTCCCCTCGGGGCAAGCCAAAATATTGTCCATCCCACTCGACCTGGATCGGGCTTTTACGGCTGGGACGATTGTCAAAAAGAAAAATCCTATGAAGGTTGAACTCACCCACGCCCATTGCTCCACTACGACTTTTGATTCTGAAAAGGTGAGTCCCAACGTAGCCCCTAATCCACCTCGGCCAGCTCACGGTGCTATTCCAACTTTCAATGAATGGGATTTCCTGATACGGGTGTATAAGAGTAAAGACTCAGGTATCCGATCTGTCCATGACCAAAGTCCGGGGAACCTAGACCCTATAGTTGGAGTGATGGTCGTTGAATCTCCATGTGAGGCGTCGATAAATGGCCGGGGTCTTTCTAAAGGACTCTCCAAACTCCGGCGAAGGATTGCTCCCTGTGCACCTGGATAATACCTCTAAAATTATGAAACCCCGCATCTAGCACTGGATAAGGCTTCCAAAGTAAACCTCGGCGTGGAGCGGTCAGAGAGCTTGCTCTAGGGCGATGGGGATAACGTGATCAAGAGGTCTAGCCCGCCTCATCCAAAGCGATCGCCCTCTTTATGTGTCGAATCAAAGATGCAGTTCGGAAACTTTCAGCACCACCTGTCAGCGAGCTGGGGGGTGCGTAGCGCACCCCATATACGGAAAGGTCACCTACTGATCGGCCCATACATGTTCTGGAGCTAGGCTACCTAAAGTTGTACGGGTACGATAATACATGCGATTAATCTAATATAATAACATAACTAAGATCCTTTATAGCTGTAAGATAAGGGATAGCTGAGTGCTAAAGTGAGGTGGTCGCCAACCAGTCGCAGAGCGAATTCCAAAAGTGAATGTATAAGGTTACTTTCATTTGGCGTCTTCTATTAGTTGCCAGGTGGTTATCTACGTTAATGGGTGAGCCGGCGACTAGTTGGTTATTAATCGTAAACCATTAAAATTATATCTTTATAATTATTTTCCCTTTTTTTAATTATTTATTCTTAGTAACGTTATTATTAACTATTTTAATTATTATTTAAATTACGTTAAAAAAAGAATTACTTTTTATAAGTTCGTATATAAGTTATATTATAATAATAAATAGCGTAATTATAAATATATACCTTATTAAATAATTAATTATATTTTGCCCGGGTTTTAATTTTATTTATTTATTTATTTATTTATTTATTTATTTATTTATTTATTTATTTATTTATTTATTTATTTATTTATTTATTTAT
>QJNU01000710.1:0-35621 GCA_004154915.1 Monosporascus ibericus | reverse complement strand
AGCGCACCCCATATACGGAAAGGTCACCTACTGATCGGCCCATATGTGTTCCGGAGCTAAGCTACTTAAAGTTGTATGAGTGCAACAGCACCTGCAACTGAACTAATACAATAACACAACTGATGTCCTCTATATCTAACAGAACGCCCTTATGGCTGCGACGTAACAACTACAACCCGTACGCATAAAAGAATAGCTAAACGGGCTTCTCCAATACTAAATTACCTTTGGAAGGTCCATGCGAAATGATGTACGCTATGGTTACATTATCGCAGCGATGAGGGCGTTCCGGACTAATGTGACGGCTGGTTAGTTTAACCAATTATTAAACTTACCTCATTAAGATCAGGCCTTATTTTTAAGGTTGTGGCTGCGCCTGCGGCGTAATAGTGGCTAGGGCTTTTCAAAAACCCGTTAGCTTTAAGTACCGACCCATAAAAGACCCATAAAAATCATATAACCTCAAAAACAGGGCCTGATAACAAGTTGTGATTTTTTAAGCTTGATTAGTACCTTCCTATATAAAATTTTTAAAATCTATATAAAAAACTCGCAAATATAATGACGATAATATATTTTAGAAAATAAAGAAAAATATCGCTATATACAACTTTAAGAAAGCTTTTTAACGGTATATATAACTTCCTAATCGGCGTTATTTTAATAAAGATATTAAAGATTTAAGTTAAAATTTTCGATTAGTACTGACTTTCTAACCGGAACGCCCTTATAGTTGTAACAACGTAACCATAACGTATATCATTTCGCCATGGACCTTCCAAGGGTAATTTAGTATAAGAGAAGCCCGTACAGTTATTCTTTTTTCCGTACGGATTATGGTTAGTACGTCGCAGTTAAAAGGGCGTTCAGATTAAGTCTGGGACCTTTTTAAGGTTACGACGTAACAACTATAACCCGTACGGCCGAAAAAATTGATATACGGGCTTGTCGCATACAGAATATGCGTGGGAAACCCGGTGTCACGTGCGGCGTCAAGTCAGGTATAACCAGTCTATTCCTATGGGGTAGGGTCAGGACAGAACAGACTCTTGTCCCTTCACCTAGATAGATAAGGGCCTTCGGCCCTTATATGGTATGAAAGCTGTACTACACCGGAGGGGAGAGCCTAAGTGGTGTAGGGGTGCCAGGCCAGTAGGCCTGCATGTGACACCCGGTGCACGATAATGCGACCGATAGTTGCGCTGTCGCAGCTATGAAGGCGTTATGGTCGCCTATTTCCTAGACATAAACCTCGCTATATTGGCTATAACTGCCCTTTAAAAACATCGAAAAATTCCTGTATATATGTTAGCTTATATTAGACGCGTATATAAAGTTATATACTTAGCGGGCTTGTTTTAGTTACATAGCAACCTTTTTGTTTATATCTTTAAATTCTTTAAGGAAAATGAAAGAAAAATTAATAATTTTAGTAGTAACGCCTAAAACGGACCCCGATTTCGCATAACTACATCTCAGGCCTCGCTGGCTCGTTACAGGGATTGGAGATTTAATTGCTTAATTTTCAGCGTAATATAACAGTACATTTAAATAACGAGCCAGAGAGACCTGAGCTAGCTGAGGTAACTATTAAACCTAGTTATACGGTTTAAAGAAGGTCCCCTGCTTCCTGAATTTACCCACTTCCTGAATTGCTCCATAACATGAAATACGAGCATATTAATAACAACATTCTGTAATAACTTAACAAAAACAGCATATTATTAATTCATTCTAATTACTATTAAAATCATATATCTTCTATTAACCTTTAATTAATTTGTATAGCTCCTTTTATGAAATCATTTACGTATAATTATATATAACGTTTAACGAAAGCTTTCGCAGTTTATTTAGCTTTTATAATCTGTTTAATCTCGAAGATTATATCGTTAGGGTTTTTAGTTATTATAGTACGCTTTTAAGGCTTCGTAGCTTTAAGTTTTTTCTGTAAATCCCTTTTATCGTTATGTAAAAGGCCGGTTTTAACGGACTTAAGGTTTAATACCTTTTAAGTTTTTTTTAAATAAAGTACGAATATGATGAAAAAAAATAACAAACTTTTACGAATAAATAATTAAGAGTTAATCCTGTATATTCTTGCCTTTCAAAGGTGTATACTATATTATAAAACAGTCGCTGGAAAGTTCATAAGGTGCTATTAGCTTCGGAGTTTGTTAGCGCGGAAGCTTTCTAATTATTTTCGAGGTTTAAAACGGTTTAGCTAGGTTAAATGGTACAATTTTTATTATCTTAAAGCCCAAGTATATATTTCAGTCGTTAAAGGCTCTCGCTAAAGCTTAGTAATAAACGACGAGGAACCGTCGTTTATTAATTAAGACTAACGTTATAAAAAAGCTAAAGTTTATAATTTCTTAATAATAGTATTTTTTATCGTAGCGAATACGCTAATATCAAGCGGCTGCATAATATGGGAGGTATATAAGAGTATATATATATAGCGTACGGGATTTCTTTTATTTAGTTATAAATTTAGTCGTAATGTAGTGAAGTAGTCTAGGGTGCAGTATGGGTGCAACTGTAGCTCTGCAGCGCTGCAGCAGCTCTGCTTCTAGCTGCTTCCATTCATTTCGCCCGTGGGCTCCAATAAAGCGACATCCAGTGAGTCGGCGACGGTTTATAAAGTTCTGACCTGGCAACTTTTGTATGTAGTCTTCTAGAGAACCAAGGCACGCCTAACAATTCCATTTTCTAAGTAACCAACTAAGATGTCTTATATACATCAGCTTCAATAAGCCCCGTCCCAATTCAATAGGTAGCGTATTAATTTAGGATAAGGAGCTTTTAGTCGTTAGCTTTAAAGGCTTCGTTTCGGGAAGATAAATGTCACGGCGGCTGCCCTGTAAGCCACTGCGGTAAAAGGTCAGCAATACTCCAAGTTCCCTTGGAGCACCCAGGGCGCCGTTAGCTATATGTCCCCTTCCCCCTTTTGGGGCTAGCTAGGACATGACAATAAACCTTGCGAAACTATTCGAAGGCTATCGTAACATTGCTTTGGCCATTTTCGTTAAAGGCGTATTTCCATTCGAGAAAGTAATTCGGAAATTATTATTCTTTAAAGCTGAAACACCTAAGGATAATTGCTGCCGTAAGGCGTCGCTCGATAATAATAATAATTTCGATTATCGTCGTCTAAAATATTGCTTCGGAAACATTTTAAAGCTTACGTTTCATAGGGACGTTTTTAATTACCTTCTCTTTGTTCGTTTCGCCTTTTCTTACGCCTATTTCGTTCATATTTACGATATTTTCGACCTTGATGTTTAGTTCGCGAATAAGGGTTTTAAAACGGTATTAAAAGTTTCGAATCTTATTAAGAAGGTTAAAGGACGTACGGGAGGTTTCGAAAATGTTTTATAACTTATTGCGTAAAGTTGAATAACGGTTAATAAAGTGTTTAACTTTATACTTTTTTAAAAATAACTATTTTTATTCGCCTGATTAATTAATTCAGTTTTTAACGTATTTCGAAGTTAAACGGCGTCCTTTTATCGTTTTTTTCGTTTAATATTTATTTAACGACTCTTTTCTTTTTTATAAAGGGTTAAGGATTGATGAATGTCGATGCGCTTTAAAGTATAATTTAGCGCCTTTTTTCTTTATAAAGAGGGTACTTTCGGCTATATCTTATTTATTAACCCTTGCTTTTTATTAAGAGCTCGCAGTAACTTTTACTAAAGCACTTTTAATGTGATACCTTTTATCAGGTCCCATTTTAAATTACAGCTTTAAAAACGTTATATAGGTTGAGATATTGCAAAGTGTTAATAAAATAAATGGTGGTTAAAGGAGGAGATTTTTAATTCAGGGGGTGAGTAAATTCAGAAAGTGGGGGACCCCCTCTATTTTGGTAGCAATTTACCTCATCGAGGTCAGGCCCTATTTTTGAGGTTGTAGCTACGCCTGCGGCGCAGCCGTAGCTAGAGCTTTCCGTCAAAAAGTAGCTGCAGGAGTCCAACGTATTAACTAAACCCTTTTAAGAAAACTCTTTATAGAATCACTAAAACCTTAAAAATAGGGCTTGATGACAAGTAGTGATTTTTTTAGTTCCGTAACGTTTCATCCTATGTAAATGCGTAAAAATTATGATTATTAACTTTCGTATTATATATTAAGTACGAAGGTCTTAACGTTATAACGTATATAATTTAAAGTAAAATTAAAACCTCTCTTTATTAACATAATTTTAGTTTTAATTATAACGAAATTAATATTACGCGCCCCAAAAATAATTTGAACTTATCTTATAAAATCATTTAACAAAATGTAATGTTAAATTAAAAAAAGCATATTAATAAATTATTGGAATATTACCATAATTTCGAATAAAAGATTCGAAATATATATAGTAACTTCAACGAAAAACGAAACCCCGAATGAAATATATTTTAAAAAAAAATAATTGCTTTCAACGAAGATATTAATAAAGTATTTAAAATTAGTAACTGATAATATAATGTAGAATAAAAAAGAGGTTACTACTTTTTAAGCTTAGACATTCGAAAAGCGATTAATATAAAAAGAAAGAATACGCCCTTTACTTTTTATAAAATAACATTTAAACTCATAAAGTTAAATATAATTTATTAATGCGACTTCTATATTATTAAGTATGGTATTAATAAGAACATAACACATAATGCCTATTAATATAAAGGACTTATAGGATAACGGCAAAATACTTATATACCGGTTCCTTAAAACTTTCTTGGAATAACTAAGGTAATAATAGTAAATTAATTAATATAATTAGGGTTAAAACGATCATCATCTAGTTAAAGTAATATAATAAGAATTATAAAAAGTTAAAAAGGTCTCTTAAGCAGTTATTTAGGAATAATAAGCCTTAACTATAAAACTTATTATAACTTAATAGCTAAAGGAACATAACAGATGAAAAAAGCTTATAAAAAAATAAGTTACTGTTCGATTCCTAATAAAAACGGTAATAACAGTATAAATAATTAAAACTAAATACATAAATTAAGAAATATTCATACTAGGATGAAGCCTTGTTACCAGAAAGACCAAAGTAATATCAAAAGCCTTTACACTATCTGTTATAAACGCATTTATTATTTAAAATATATGTAAAATAGCAATATATCGAAAAACGGATTATACGGATATATAATTAAAAATTCGATATTCGTAATAAAACCGAAACAGATGTTAAGAATTAAAGATGATATAAAATTATAAAGGTATGCGTTATAAAATACCATCGACGTTATTACAGTAGGGGCAAATTGGTTTAAAAGAAAAAGCTGCCCAAATAAAGACTTTATATACTATTTTAAATAATACAATTATAAAACAAAAAATAGATAGATTTATTAAACGGTTATAAAGACATTTTCGAAAGTACTTAATAATTCAAACTTCTAATTAGACTTTATAAAAAACTTAGATAAATAATAAAAAACTCAGAAAAAGATTTAAAAGAGAAGTAAAAGTATAAGATAATATAACATCTAATTTTAAATACGATAAGGAAGGTAGGAAGATTCCGAACCAGAATATATGAGAAAAGAAGATTTTTAAACATAAATTCTTTTATTTAAAGTCACCTTACATCGATAAAAAGGGTAATTAAAGCAGTTATAAACCTTTAATTAATAAAATTAAGAGCGGATTAAGTAGTTAAAAAGAATTTAAAAGATAAACGCTACCTATAAAAAACACGTAAAATAGTAAAACCCGAAAACGCTAGTAGAAATTTTTAAGAAAGACTTTAAACGAAATTATAAAAGCCGAAAATAACCTTTTTATTTTAGAAATACAAATTAAAACTTGTTAATTTACCGTATTTAAAAATTACGGAACTATAAAGAGTAATTATATTAACGTACCACATAAGCGAACGACTTACATAAGCGAACGACTCGTTTTTCGGCATTCCGCAATAACAAATCAATTAAAATAACCATAACGCGATAAATTAATTCAAATTAATCGGATTCTTTATCACTAGATATATTTACAGCTTTTTTACAAGTACGCGTATTATATCCGGGCTTACTGCAGACGCTATATTTCCGTTCTTTCGTTTTAACCCTTTTGCGACGATTACGTTTAGCTGCTGTTGGCTGCATTTTTTTACCATCTTCTTCCTTTTCGACCAGAAAAGCTTAATCTTTTTATATAGTAAGTGTTTTTTTTTTCTTTTTTTTTAAAGACGTTTATTTTTAATCCTTTAACGTTTGCTTAAAATATGGTTCGTTTCGCGTAATTAGGCGGTTTCTTTTCGAAAAAGAATAATTTCGTACAAAAGTAACAAGGTACTTTTTGTTAAAAGATTAACCGATTTGATTATTTTTGTTAACAAATTACCCTAGTAATTTTTAATCTTTTTTTATAAATAACGTTTTTGTTTCGTTATTTTACGGATATTTTTAGGGGTTTTTACGGAAAGGGAAAGAATAAAACTGGCGGAAGTAAGCGGCAAGACCGTCGGTATAAGTATAACTGAAAGAACGTCCAATTTTGAAAGTGTAACGAACCTGTCATATATCCACCTGGAGGTATGAGCAGTATCCGAAAAGGGGTCTTGATTTGCAGGTAACAATAAGGCGAGGGATGATTCACTAGGGGTCTGTTCGTTAAAGAGGTTTAAAGACTCTTCCCACAGTAGAGAACGACTGCCTCTGACTGTAGGCTTAGATTGATAGCTAAGGAGCGAAAAACTAAGTAGGTGCTATCTATATAAGAACTTGGTTCATATATATCCTTCTCGTCTCCGTAAGGTCTCTGGAGCCTCTCTGTGTGGTCTCCTAGGAGTCTCTGGATGGTCTCTGTCAACGCGACAGAGACCATTTAGTAGGGCCGAGGTTTACCCGTTGGGGTCACTCTCCTAGGGTCTCATTTCTGGCCTGAGAGTCCTTCCTGTTTCGTAACAGAAAAAACGTTATTAGGATCGAATAAAATAAGTCCAGCTTTTATAAATCCGGATTTAATGTTATCGGACGTTACAGCAGCTTTAAACGCGTTATAAAAACCGGCAAGGAAATTTTTTTCGTAATATAAATATAATAACGTCGTATTAAATCTTCGATATAAAGCGAATAAACGCGCTTTAAAATAAAAGAGCAGGATACGTTAAAAGGTTAAAACCGATAAAAGAAATACTTAAATATGTAAAAAATAATAATATTATTATTCGCGTAATATTTTTCGAATTCGATTAAATAATAACTTTCGTAATTATCGAAAATAAGAAAACATTTCGATTTTTTTATATGCGTTCGTATATATTTGTTAAAATATTAAATTTATTTTAAACTTAATTCGTTTATTATTTAATTATTAAAATTAATATTAACCTTTTAATCGATTAGTAATAAATTATCGCGATATTAAATATTAAAGTAAGTTTTTTCCGTTAATATAATAAATAACGGTAAAATTTAATTTTACGAATTAATAATTTATATAATTATAATGTATTTCCGATTATTTTATTACGTTTATTTAGGTTTTTTACGTTTTTTAATATTTGTAATTATTATAACCGATATTATAAAAAGTTTTATTAAAAAGCCCGTTTCGTCGAAATTATAAATATCCTTTTTAATAATTCCGTATTTTATGATTATAACCCGAACGAGTTTAAATTATTTGCGAAATACCTTTAGATTTTCGCATAATATTTTTTAATAATTAATTTTCCGATTTAAACGCGTTTGGAGCTTTTTTTGCCATCGTATAAAATTCGACGCCTAGTTAACCCCGACGCGTTTTGTAACGCGATAGGCCAGCATTAAATTCGCCATATCTTTAACGTATTAAAGCCGGATAAGAAACGCTTGCGTATTTAAATTAAGGATTTTTTCGATAATAGATTGCTTTTCGGTTGGCGTTAACTTTCGCGAATTGGGAATACTATTGGTTCGAGCGCGTTTACCGTTATATCGAACTTTTAAGGTCGCTTTTGTAATATCGTAAATAAAACCAAGCTTTTTAAAACTACGCTTTTGGTTTCGCTTTTTGGCTTAAACAGCTAAGTTTATTCTAGCTTCTTTAATAAAACGTTCCATAACGTTGGTGTTAAATAATAAATCAGTAAAGTTGGGTAGTTAGAATATTAATAAAAACGAGTCGCTTGCTTATATAAGTCGTTCGCTTGTATGGTACGTTATACCGAAAATAATTAACTAATTTAAGTTACTATAAAAGGAAGATATAAACCCAGTTATTGTTAAAAATATAAAAGATTAGGTATTTATTTACGATAATAAGAAGATTATCTATAAAATTAATTATTTCGAGATCTTCGTTAAAGGACGAAATCAGATAACAAATTTCGATATCGTTTCGATAAGGAATTACGATGCAATCCTTGGAAAAGTATAATTATACTAATATAATCTCTTAATCAATTATGTAATTAATTAAGTGAAGTGTATTTTATACCCCTTTAATAAAAAGAAATAAGATATAAAAAGATTTTAATATTCAATCTAAAATAAGGATAAATATGAGCATAAAAATATGATACAAACTTTACCACCTATAAAAATAAACGGTAAAAGAAAATAAAGATATTAAAAAGAAAATACGACGTATTACTGTTATTATAAAACTAAATTATGAAAAATAAACGATTACTTATAACATCAGCCCCCAAAGTTAGAAATAATAGCTAACGTACCTTTACAATATAATAAATACAAACGATTACTTTTAAAAAGAAATCTAGCGCAAAACTAATAAAATATAACGAATAAAGTCATAAAACAATTTTTAAAAAAGGAACATCGATTAGATTTTATCCGATTAATACCCTTAATAAGACAAAATTATAGACATTACGTAAATATCTTTAAAATGTGCTTAACAAGGACATATATAACGCTTTATCTTATTAAGCGAATATATTATATTTTTTATACTAAAAAATGGGAAGTTATACTTAGTAATTAATAATAAATAATTAAACGATATTATAAACAAAAATAAGATACCATTACTTTTAATAGTAAAGTAAAGGACCACCTTCATAAAATAAAATAGTCTATAGGTTTAAATCTTAAGAAAGGATATAATCAAATATATATCAAATCAGGATACGAATAAAAAATAACGTTAGGATGAAATACGAATTTTTCGAATACCTCGTTATACCTTTTAAACTTACGAACGTACCAGTAATATTTTAACGAACAATTAATTATATACCTAAGGAGTACTTAAATATTTTCGTTATTGGTTACCTCGACGGTATTCTTATTTTTCGAGGAACGAAAACAAATATATAGGATACGTTTATAAGGTTTTTAAGCTTTATAAAACGTAAACTTATTAATTAATACCGAAAAGAATTAGTTCTATACGTAAGAAATAGAATTCCTAAGATATATCATTACCCTAAGATATATCAGAATAAACTTTAAAAAAGTCGCTATAATATAAAAATAGAAAAAGCCCATTATAATTAAGAAGGTATGAACCTTCCTTAGATTTGTTAATTACTATAAAAGGTTTATTCGATACTTTAGCAAAAGATCTATATTATTATTAAATTAAATAAAATAAAGGAAACGAATTTAAATGGATAACAAAAATAAAAGAAGATTTTTAAGAAATTAAGAACTCGATTATTAATAAGCCAGTATTAATTATATACAACCCGAGCCGCCCAGGTAAGCTTGAAACCGAAGTTTCAGATTACGTTTTAGTTGTAATAGTTAGATACCGCGATAATTAAGGCAACTTATACCTTATTATCATTCATTCTTATAAATTAAAGGAAGCAAATTAAATTAACGTCTCACACCACCTCGCGGTACACTTTTTGGCACCTCGCAGGAACGAAATCAAATAAAGCAACCATAACGCCATAAATCAATTTAAACTAGTCGGATTCTTCTTCGCTAAAGGTATTTATAGCTTCTTTATAAGTACGCGCATTATGTCCGGGCTTGCCGCAAACGCCATATTTCCGTTCTTTCGTTTTAACCTTCTTACGATGATTACCTTTAGCCGTTATTGGCTGGGATTTTTCATTACCCCTTTTTTTCTTGGCCAGAAGAACTTATCCTTTTTGTATAATAAGTATTCCTTTTTTTTGAAGACGTTTATTTTTGGTCTTTTGGCGTTTGTTAAAAAGATGGTTCGTTTTGCGTAATTGGGCGGTTTTTTTCCGAAGAAACGTAACTTTATGTAAAAGTAATAAGTTATTTTTGGTTAAAAAATTAACCGATTTAATTATTTTTGTCGGCGAGCTGCCCTGGTAATTCTTAACTTTTCTTTGTAAGTAATATTTTTGCTTCGTTATTTTTTGGATATTTTTAAGGGTTTTCGCGGAGGGGAAAAAAATAAAACCGGCGGAAGTAAACGGCAAAACGGTTGGCGTAGGTATAACTGGAGGAATTTTTAATTCAAAAAGAACGTTATTAAGATTAAATAAAATAAGCTTAGCTTTTACGAATCCAGCTTTAATATTGTCGGACGTTATGGTAATTTTAAACGCGTCGTAAAAGCTGGCAAGGAAATTTTTTTTCGCGATATGGGTATGGTAACGTCGTATTAAATTTTCGATATAAAGCGAATAGGCGCGTTTTAAAACGGAAAAGTAAGATACGTTAAAAGGTTAAAACTGATAAAAGGAATAAAAGGGTATATAAAAAGTAATAATATCGTTATTCGCGTAATATTTTTCGAATTTTATCGAATGGTAGCTTTCGTAGCCGTTAAGGATAAAAAGGCGTTTTGTTTTTTTCGTACGCGTCCGAATATATTTATCGAAATGTTGGATTTATTTTAAACTTAATTCGTTCGTTATCCAGTTATTATAATTAATATCGACTTTTTAATCGGCTAGTAATAGGTTATCGCAATATTAAGAACCAAGGTAGGTTTTTTCCGTTAAAATAATAAATAACGGTATAATCTAATTTTACGAATTAATAATTTATATAATTATAACTTATTCCCGATTACCTTATTATACCTGTTTAAGTTTTTTACGTTTTTCGATACTTATAATTATTATACCGTAAGTTATTAAAAGTTTTATTAAAAAGCCCGTTTTGTCGAAGTTATAAATATCCTTTTTTGTAATGCCGTATTTTGCGATTATAACCCGAATAAGCTTAAATTATTTACGAAATATTTTTAAATTTTCGTATAACGTCTTACACGTATGAGCGAGGGACACGTATGAGCGAGGCATTTTTTTAGCCATTCCAACTACCTATCTTTAATCGTCCATTTTTTAATACCAACATTATAGAACGCCTTATAAAAAAAGCGAGAATAAATTTAGCCTTTCAGGCTAAAAAAAAAGACCCAAAATTTAGTTATAAAAAACTTAGTTTTATTTATGAAATTCCATATTTTACCTTGTTATACCGTTTTAACGGTAAACGCGCCTAAGCCGATATTATCCTTTCTTTGCAGAAATTAACGCCGACCGAAAAAAAATCGATTGTCGACCGAATCCTTAACTTAAATATGCGAGCGTTTCCTGTCCGGCTTTAATACGTTAAAGATATGGCCAATATACTGCTAACTTAGCGCGTCGCGGAACGCATCGGAATTAATTGGGCGTTAAGCTTTGTTCGACGGCAAAAAAAACTTAAGACGCGTTTAAATCGGAAAATCGATTATCAAAAGGTATTATGCGAAGATCCAAAAATATTTCGCAAATGGTTTAAGCTTGTTCGGGTTATAATCGTAAAATACGGTATTATAAAAGAGGATATTTACAACTTCGATAAAACGGGCTTTTTAATAGGATTTTTAATGATATGCGGTATGGTAATTATAAATGCCGAAAAACGTGGAAAACCTAAATAAACGTAATAAGGTAATTAAAAATAGGTTATAGTTATATAAGTTGTTAATTCGTAAGGTTAAGCTGTACCGCCATTTATTATTTTGGCGGGGAAAACCTATTTTGGTTCCTGGTATCGCGATAACCTATTACCATTTAATTAAAAAGTTGGAACCAGTTATAATAACTGGATAACGAACGAATTGGGTTTAAAATAAATCTAATATTTCGATAAATATATTCGAACGCGTACGAAAAGAACGAAACGTTTCCTTATCCTCGACGGTTACGAAAGTTATTATTCGATGGAATTCGAAAAATATTGCGCAAATAACGATATTATTACGCTTTGTATACCTTCCTATTTTTCCTATCGGCTTTAATCTTTTAACGTATTTTGCTTTTCCGTTTTAAAACGCGTTTATTCGCTTTATATCGAAAGTTTAATGCGACGTTACCATACCCATATTGCGAAAGAAGATTTTCTCGCCGGTTTCTACGACGCGTTTAAAGTTACCATAACGTCCGATAATATTAAAGCTGAATTTGCAAAAACTGGGCTTATTTCATTCGATCCTAATAACGTTCTTTCCGAATTAAAAATTTTTCCAGCTGTACTTACGCCGACCGTCTTCCCGCTTATTTCTTTCGGTTCCATACGTTTCCTTCCCGCGAAAACCTTTCAAAATATCCAAGAAATAAAAAAACGGGAACGTTATTTGCAGAAAAAGATTAGGAATTACCAGGGAAACTCGCCGACAAAATTAATTAAATCGGTTAATCTTTTAACAAAAAGTAACTTAATACTTTTGTACGAAAACGTTCTTCTTAAAAAAGAAACAGCCAAATTGCGCAAAATTAACCATCTTTTTAGTAAACGTCGGAAAACCAAAAATAAACGTTTTTAAGAAGAAGGAATATTTATTATATAAAAAGGACAAGCTTTTTTGGCCGAAAAAGAAAGGGGTGGTAAAAAATTGCAGCTAATAACGGCTAAGGGTAGTCGTCGCAAAAAGGTTGAAACGAAGGAACGGAAATGTGGCGTTTGCGGCAAGCCCGGATATAATGCGCGCATTTGTAAAGAAGTTGTAAATACGTTTAACGACGAAGAATCCGATTAATTTAAATTGATTTAGTATGTTATGGTTGTGTTATTTAAATTTGTTGTTACGGAACGCCAAAAAGTGCCTCGCTCATACGTGTCCCTCGCTCATACGTGTGGGACGTTAATACTTTTTAATAATTGATTTTTCGATTTAAACGCGTTTTAAGTTTATTTTGCCGTCGTACCAATTTCGACGCTTAATTAACCTTAACGCGTTTCGCGATACGTTAGGTAAGTAATAAATTCGCCATATTTTTAACGTGTTAAAGCCGGATAAGAAACGTTCGCGTATTTAGGTTAAAAATTCGGTCGATAATTAATTTTTTTTCGGTCGGAATTAAATTTCGCAAACTGAGAATAATATCGGTTCGGACGCGTTTACCGTTAATTCGCGACCTTAAGGTAATAAATAGGACGTTATAAATAGAATTAAGCTTTTTATAACTTAGTTTCGGGCTTTTCTTTTTAGCCTGAACGGCTAGGTTTATTTTCGCTTTTTTTGTAAGTCGTTCCATATTATGGTTGTTAAGAAATAAGTAATTGAAGTTAGATAATTGGAACGTTAGAAAAAGTGTACCGCGAGGTGGTATGTACCGCGAGGTGGTGTGAGACGTTAGAGCATTCTTAAATAATAATTTATAGCTATCGTTAAAGCCTTTCGAGAATTTAAATATTATTTTAAAAGAAACCTTTATCAAGTTAAAGTATATACGGATTACAAAAAACTTATTCGCTTTACTACTACCAAAAAGCTAATAGGACGATAATTACATTACGCTGAAAAACCAACAAAATATAACTTTGTTATAATCTATTAAAAAGGATCAATAATGACAAAGCAAACGCGATAAATCGAAAACTAGGCCTAAAAGAAAGAATAATAAAGATTAATTACTAGATTTTTAATACTATACTAGACGGATACCTACAATTACGACCGATAGTAATAATCAAACACCCTTTAATCTATACCAAAAAATCTAGAAATATAATAACAGCTTACTTAAGGATTAAAAGATAGAAAAGATACAAATTCTAAGGAATATTAGAAAGTATTAGTACGAAACATCTATAAATATCAGTTATACGAACACTTAAGGATCTATAAAACTTTGAAATAAATATAATATACCTATTACTTTCTTAAAATAAAATCAATAATAAAAAAGGTACTATAGTAATGCCACATATAATAAGGGAAAGGCTCGATAACATAAGCTATACGAAAAGCTATAACTATTACTAATTGCAAAACGATTATAAAATTCAGTTACTTTTAATTTTATTACTAAGCTTCCATTATTAAAAAAACCCAGCTACGGGCATATATTATAACAGCATCTTTATAATCGTTAATTAATTTACGAAATTCCTCTTATTTTATCATATAATAACGATACAGATATAAAATAACTAGCTTACATCTTTTTAAACACATTTTAAGAACATACGAATGTAATGGCTAGTCGATTTAACTAACTATTAAATCTAAATCGTACGGTTTATGTTGGCAGTAGTATCGTAGGAAACTAATTAATAAAGTATACGATAGTTACGTCTGGTAATAACAGATTATTAAAAGTAATCTGAGTAATTAAGTTGTATTACAAGCTGGTGATTTATTTAAGTTATAGAATTAATAAGCGTATATGTCTTGTTTTTGATTCGATATGCTCGACCGGCTCGAACTTTCGAGTTCGTTAAGTCCGTCGAGCCGTCTCCTGGCTCGACTGGCTCGAAGGTTTTGGCCTTTTAGGTTAGACGTTAACCTTCGTTATTTCCGATCGTACGGGAGGCTACTAAACCTATTAGGTTATAATACGATTTTTTTTTCTTTTAAGATCTTTTCCCTTAAAAATTATTTATTGTTAATTTCGATAAGTGTTTTTTTTTTCATATTTCAGTCTTTTATACTATTTTTATTATGTTAGATGGTATTAAAAAAATATAGATTTTATTAACATAATAACGCTTTTATCCTTTTAGAATGGATTAAACGTTTTAACTTTATCATATTATCGGAAATATCCTGCTTTCATTGTTAATCCGAAAACGATACTTGCAGGTCTTATTCTAATTCCGGGAAATATTCGTGCTATACCGAATATAACGGTTCTTATAATCTTTTCGGCCCCTTTATATTTAAATATTAAAAGCTTTTAGATAAGAAAAATCGTTTAAAATGTAAAGAAAAGCAAGTTCGTAAGGTTTTTCATTCCGCCGTAAATAAACTAGATCGTTTTCAAAAACTAAAAAAAAGTTTTACGTCATCGTGGGATCGAAATATTTCGTTGGGGCGTTTTAAATACGGAAGCGATAAAGGAAATAAAGCGCTTAAAAGAAAAATAAAAGAGGTTAAAGGCTAAAATAGCTATATCGGCTATAATGATAGTTAACTGGCCTAAAGTTAATAATAACGATTAGTCAGTTCGAGATAGTACGAATTAAGGTACTTTTACTGGTATTTACGGTATTAATAGAAATCTTTTAAAAAGCGTTAAGTACTTATAAAATCTTTAACAGGTTTTTAGGTATTTTCGGAGTCTGGATAATTCTTTCACTTTATTAAGTACTGGGTTATACTTTTTTTTCGTATATTTAGCAACTTTTTTACTTCGTATATTAATATATTTTCTATACTTCTTTCGTTTTGTTTTATATTAACCTTAATTATATCTATTATTAATTCGAACAAGGAAATGTAAATGATTGGATAAAATTTCACTTTAGGTCGTAACTTTAATTCGTAATTATTTTTGATTTCTTTTTAATAATTTTATATAAACTGATATATTTAAAGTTAACGTTTTTATTTAGTCGTTTAATTTAAATGTTTTTAGTAGCTAAATAAACGATGTTTCCTTTTTAAAAGTTAATCCTTTTAACCTTTTTTTAGTTATAATACTTCTTTAATTTATTACGTACAAATTTAAGTTTTGTCTTTATTTTTGCGTATACTTGCTTAAGCTATTTTGATAGTAAGATTACTTTTACGTTTACTAGTGCCTTGCGTATATTTTTATAAACTTTTAGTATAAAACTAAAGTTGGCGTTTATTAAAGTAATTTAAATACTTTCGTAATAACTGGTATTATAAGCTAGTTATGCAATAAGTAACTTTTAAACGTAATCTTTTTATTTATAGTTAATATAATATCGTAAGTAAAACTTTACTACTTAGTTAATTGTTTCCGTTTGTCTGTTTATTTAAGTTTTAAATACGTTAAATAATTTATAATTCAAGCTTAACTACGGCATAAATCCTTATTAAAATTTCGAAATAAATGTTATTCTTTTATTTAAGATAATTTTTATTAGTAATCTATGTACTTTTAAGATATGTTTTAAAAAGTTATATACTAGTTACTTTATATCCGTATTTTTATTATATGATAAGAAATAAAAGAATTTAATAAATCGATTAACGATTACAAAAATGCTATCATAATGTACGCCCGTAACTAGGTCTTTTAATAATAGAAGCTTAGTAATAAAATTAAAAGTAACTAAAATCTTATAATTGTTTTACGACTGGTAATAACTGTAGTTCTTCGTATGGCTTATATCGTTGAGTCTTTACTTTATTGTATATATGGCACTGCCGTCGTACCTTTTTTACTATTAATTTTATTCTAAGAAAGTAATAGATATGTTATAACCGTTTTAGGGTTTTGTAGATCCCTGGGTATCTATGTAGCTAATATTCATATATATTTCGTACTAATATCTTCTACTATTTCTTTAAAACTTATATCTTTTTTATTTTTTAGTCTTTAAGTAGGTTATTATTATATTCCTAAATTTTCTAGTATAAATCAAGAGGTGTTATTTTAATCGTTACTATTTATCGTAATTGCAAGTATTTATCGAGCGGAATATTAAAGATTTAGTGATTAACCTTAATTATCTTCTTCTTTAGGTTTAGTTTTCGATTTAATACATTTGCTCGGCTATTTTTTAATCCTTTTTAATAGATAATAACGAAGTTATATTTTGTTAATTTCTCGACGTAGCGTGATTATCGTCTTATTAATATTCTAGTAATAATAAAACGAATAAGGTGTTTAGAATTCGTATACACCTTAACTTAATAAAGGTTTCCTTTAAGATAATATTTGAATTCTCGAAAGGCTTTCACGATAGCCATAAATGTTTTATCGAAAATGCTGTAATTTAACTTTATTCCCTTTAATTTATAGGAGTAAAAGGTAATAAACTATAAGTTACTTTAATTATTATAATATTTAACCATTACGCCTAAAGCGTAGTCCGAAGCGTCGGTTTTAAGCTTAACTAGGCGGTTTGGGTCGTATATAATCAATACTAGCTTATTATTAATCGTGTTTTTAATTTTTTTTTTAAAACCCCTTTTTTATTTCTAGTATTTATTAAAATTCGTTTCCTTTTTTTGTTAGGTTTAACAGTAATATAGCTATTTTATTAAAATATCGAATAAACTTCCTATAATAATTAATAAATCCGAGCAACGTTTATACTTTTTTAACTATAATGGGTTTCTTCCACCCCTATATTGCAGCGATTTTCTTAGGGTCCATTTTAATATATCTAAGGATAATAATATGTTTTAGGAATTCCACTTTTTGAGTATGGAACTGGCTCTTTTTTATATTAACTAATAGGTTTGCGTTTTGTAAAGCTTAAAGAACCTTATAAACGTGTCCTACATATTGCTTTTCGTCTCTCGAATAGATAAGAATGTTGTCGAGGTAATAAATAACGAAAATATTCAGGTACTCCCTAAGTACATAATTAACCATCCGCTAAAAAGTTATTAGTACGTTCGTAAGTTCGAAAAGTATAACGAAGTATTCGAAAAGTCCGTACTTTATCTTAAAGGTTATTTCGAATTCGTGTCCTAGTTTAATACGTATCTGATTATACTCTTCTTTAAGATTTAGGCTTATAAACCACTTTGCTTTATAAAGGCGGTTTTTTATTTTATTAATTAAGGGTAACGGCATTTTATTTTTAGCTGTTATGTCGTTTAGCTATTTATAATTAATAATTAGGCCTAGCTTTTCGTTTTTCCTTGGTATAAAAAATATAGGATATCTGGTTAATAAGCTGGAACGTTATATATGATCTTTTTTAAGCTTGTCTTTAAGGTATTTACGTAATATCTATAATTCTATTTCGTTAAGGTTGTAAATCGGGTAAAATCTGGTCGATGGTTTTTCCTTAAGAACTATTTGGTAGTCTTATTCGCTATATTCTGGTAGTTTCGTTTCGAGTTTCTTTTAAAACAATTATTTATATCTGTAGTACTATAAAGATACGTTAACTATTATTTCTGGTTTTGGGGGTTAATGCTGTAGGTAATCGTTTATTTTTCGTAACTTTGTTCTGATAATAGCGATAAAACGTCGTATTTTTCTATAGTGCTCTTTGTTTTGTATTTTGTTTTTATAAGTGGTAAGGTTTCTATCGTATCCTTATACCTGCATTCGTCGCCATTATCAATCAAATGTTAAGATTTCTTTCTTTTTTTTCTTTTTATTGAAAAGATATAAAGTGAACTTTACTTAGCTAGTTACTAAATCGATTAACGGGTCATATTGGTACAGCCATAGTTTTCCCAAGATTATGTCGTAATTCCCTAACGGAAAGATATTAAAGTTTGCTATTTAGTTTCGTCCTTTAACTAAAATCTCAAAATAATTAATCTTGCAGTTAATATTTTTATTATCGTCAGTAAATACTTAACCTTTTACGTTTTCGGCGATATAAAGTTTTATTTTCTTTTTTTATGGTAACCTAAGTCGGTTTATTACTTCTGGTAAAATGTAGTTATCTTTTATTATTCCGTAATTTATAAATACGATAAATTAATATGTTTTAACTTTTACTTTTAAAGTGATAGGGTCGTTTTTGGCTTTTATTGTTGTATATAAAACTTTTTTTGGAAGCTTTTATTAGTTTTTCGAGGTTTTACTATCTTACGGCTTTTTTATAAGTGGCTTTTACTCTTTAAATCGTCCTTTAATGCCTTAATACGTTTTTAGTTTTATTAGTTAAGGGTCTGTAGTTATTTTAATTATTCTTCCTGTCGGCGTAAGATAACTTTAAGTAAAAGGACTCGCGTTTAAATTTTCTTTTTGCTGATATATTCTAGTTCGGGGGTTTTCTGCCGTTTCTGTCGTGTTTGAGCTTAGAACTGGGCGTTATATTGCTTTATATCTTTATTTCGTTCCTGGATCTTTTTTTAGATCTTCCGTCGTATATCTAGATCGTTTATAAAGGTTAATTAAAAACTTAGATTATTAATAACTTCTAAGAATACTTTTATAACCGTTTAATAAATTTATTTATTTTTTATTTTATGCTTGTATTATTCGAAGTAGCATATGAGGTTTTTATTAGGGCAGCTCCTTTTTTGGCCTAACGTGCTGCTGTCGTAATAACGTTGATAGTATCCTATAAGGCATATTTTTGCAATCTTTTATACTATCATTAATCCTTAACATTTACTTTAATTTTTTTTCGGAAATCGAATTCTTGGTTATAAATTTATATGATCTATTTCTCGATATACTACTCTCTTTCCATATATCTTAGGTAATAGGTACGTTTGTAGTGAATACCATGAAGTTTTCCATACCCGTCTAGTTATTCTAGTAGTAAGGTTTTATCCTAGCTTTGATATTTTTTCATCCATGCATTTAGTTCCAACTGTTCGTACCGCTATTACCCTTTTTATTAAGAACGAGAAAGTAGTTTATTTTCTGTAAAGTTCTTCTATCCGTTATGTTTCTTTAGTTATTAGGCTATTATAAGTCCTATGTTTAGAGCTCGTTATTTTTAAATAATTACTTAAAACAGCTTTTTAGGTTTCTATAGTTCTTGTTATATTACCTTAAGGGTGTTGTAATTATTTTAAACCCTGATTATGTTAATCGATTTATTATTAATTTTATTTTTTCGAAGCAGTTTTTGAGGAACCGGTATCTAGGTATTTCATCGTCATTTTTTAAGTTTTTTTTACATTAGTAGGCGTTATGTTTTATTTTGTTATAATTAAACCATTTAATGCTATAAGGGCTGCGTTATTGAATTACGCCTAATTCCATGGGTTTAAATATCGTTTTATAAGATATAAAAGGCGTATCTTGCCTTTTTTGTTAACTATTTTCGAGTATCCGGATTTAAAAATATAACGCTCTTTTTTTTATTGGGCGTTCGTATTATCCGTTGTTAATTTTGATTACCTAATTAACGTATTCGACGAAAGTAAATAATCTTTTAAAACGGCTTATTTCGTTCTTAATAGTTTTTTTAAGCTTTTATAAAAGGTATCCATCATAGTTTTATTATTAATTTATTCAGTACGCAGTAAGGTTTACTTAAATAAAACGGCATTGCTTAATATTAAACCTTTTAAATAAAATTTAAATTGTATTTTGTCCGGCCTTTTTTTTCGTTCAGGTTTCCCTATATATTTTGGACCTTTTATTCGAAATTAAGGTAATATTTGAATAATTTATTAATATTATTTTTTCCGATTCGGCTTTACGTTTTCCAGGTTATCTTATAATGTAAACTTAAATCATTTTAAGTATCTTTTTTAAAGCTTTTAATAATAGTAATAATTTTATCAACTTTGTTAATTAAGAAGTTCTGATAAAAACAAAAATAGGATTTAGTTTAAATTATGAACAGTTATACGTTTCTGGTACTATTCAAAAATTCTAGAGCTTTAATTTTCTATTTGGGTATCATAATAGGTTATACCTTAACCTGGTTTTCGAATTACTTGTTTAAATTTTTAAGCTCCTTAATTTTTTAGGTTACGGTTATTACGGTATTTCTTAATTCCTAGAAAATAAACTTCTTAAAGGTAATTACGGATTACTTGTTAATAAATATAGTATTAAGAATATTACTTAAAATTTCACGGTATTATTAAATAAAAGCTTATAACGTATAACGGCTAGTCTGTTTAACTAATTATTAAACGTAAATCGTACGGTTTATATAAACAGTAATATCGTAAGAAGCTAAGTAATAAAATATGCGATAATTACGTCTGGTAATAGCAGATTATTAAAAATAATTTAGGTAACCAAGTTATATTACGAGCTAATAATTTATCTGAGCTATGGAATTAATAAGCCTATATATCTTGGTCTTAGCTCGATGTGTTCGACCGACTCGAATCCTTAAGCTCGTTAAGTTCGTCGAGCCGTTTCCTAGCTCGACTGGCTCGGAGGTCTTGGCCTTTCGAGCCCTTCGAGCTCGTTACGTGACCCTGGCCTTTTGAGCTGGACGTTAACCTCCGCTGTTTCCGACCGTACGGGAGGCTACTAAACCCATTGGGTTATAATAACGGATTATTAATGATAAATTATTTTAAATAAAGGAACGACATTTATTTCAAAATTCTAACAAGGATTTAAGGCATAACTAATCTTAAATCATATATTATTTAACGTATTTAAACCTTAATTAAACAGATAAATAAAAGAAACTAAATAAATACTAAAAACCTATGTAAAATATTACATTAATTACTGTCAGCAGTCACAGTGATTAAATGCAGGAATCTGGCGTAACTCTCATGCGTTGGTTCTATGTGTTCTAGGAAAGGACAAATCTAGTCCGTGGGCAATCGCCCTTACATATATGATTGTGTGACAAAGGATCGTCTGAGGACAAAGGGTGTCCCAGGCAGCACTCCTGCAGCCTGGGCCCACAAAGCCAGCCAGCAGGCAACACCTGTACGCACCAATTGCCGACAATTACAAATAAAACGATTAAGTTTAAAAGCTAACTATCGTATAATTAACTTATAATACTAACTGTTATAAAAGTACCAGGATTATTTTTTTAAATCTTAACTTTGTTTTTATATTAAAAGTTTACAAAAATATATATGAAGGATTTATTAACGTTAAAACGATCCTTATATTAACATAATTTAAGTAATTATATTCAAAAATAAAGATAAAATTGAAATTCGTACGTAAGAAAATAAAACAATATTATAACGAGTAAAAGTTAAAAGGATTTACTTCTTAAAAAAGAAAAATAGTTTATCTAGTTAATAAGAATATCTAAATTAAGTAACGAAATAATAAAAAGCTTAACTTTAAGCATATCGACCTCTATAAAATCGTTGAAAAGGTTTAAAAAATATTTATTAATTAAAATTACTATATAAAGTTAAACTTTACCTCACTTTTTATATTTCTTTATTCGAGTTAATAACAAATACCATTAAAGTTAACATAAAGTACGAAAAAGAAGAAAAGAAGAATATATTAACGTACGTGCATTTATTTTAAAGCCGTATATACGGTTAGCGATAAAGAATACGATTGATTTAAATTAATTCTATATAATATGGTTAAATTATTTAGATTAATTATTACGAGGTGCCAAAAACTTTTCGATAAGCTTGTTTATCTAGCTCGCTTATATAGTACGTTATTATATTTATATCACGAAAAAAGATTTTCTTACCGGTTTTTACAAAGCGTTTAAAGTTATTATAACGTCGGATAATATTAAATTCAGATCCGTAAAAATTAAACTTGTTTTATTTAATTTTAATAACATTTTTCTAATTTGAAAACTTCTTTAATAATTTCCGCCAGCTTTATTTTTCCTCCACTTATGGAAACTGCTAAAAATATCCGTAACATAAAAAGATTATTTGCTAAAAACGAGTAAAAATTATTAGGGTAGCTCGCTTATTTAAATAATTAAATTAGTTAATTTTTTAATAAAACCCCTATTATTTTAATATAAAATCGTACTTTTTAAAGAAAAAACAGCCTAATAGTATAAAGTAAACTACATTTTAAGTAAATATTAAAAAGTTTAAAAATAAACATTCTTAAAAAAAAGAAGTATTTATTTATTATATAAAAGGAGAAGTTTTTTTATACGAAAAAAAGATGATAGTAAAAAAATCAAAGTTAATAATAGCTAAATGTAATCATTATAAAAAGGTTAAAACGAAAAAATAAAAATATACTATTTATAGCAAGCCCGGATATAATACGCGTATTTATAAAAAAGCTGTAAATACGTTTAGCGAAAAAGATCTCATTAATTTTTGTAGATTTAATGTGTTATGATTAATTAATATGAATTTGTTATCGCCAAGTGCTAAAAAACGGCTCGCTCGCTTATCTGATACGTTAATATTTATATTCCTCGGGCTAACAAGCCTGCAAGGCCCGGGCCAAAGGCCCAGGTCCAGTGGGGCCCTGTGGTGCCCCGACAGCATTTGATTGCCCAGTGCACGATGGAAGAGTGTGCGGCTCTTACGGGGGCGAGTGGCGCTGCATGGATCGTATGCACAGCGGGGTAAGGTGCTGTAAGGTACCCCGACAGGGACCTGCAGGGACTTTTCGCCATCCGCGCCAAGAGCCGGGTGGCTGCCGTTTGTAACCGTTACCTCCGTACTCTATGTATTTTCGAACATAAATGCTTAGATCGGGCTATGGATGGTAGCAGCATGACGCCAAGCGGACCAAGCCGGCTATATCGATAGGGCCAAGCGTCTTGATTCGCAAGAGGCCGAGGCACGTGCGAGTGGTTTGTGGTTTGTGGTGCGTTTAATTGCCTTAGGTAAGTAGGTGGCACCCAAATGATCCTCCGGGTCCCTTGAGGGGAATTCACATGATGGACGCCAGAATTTCCCTCGTTCATGCCTTTCACCTTACCTGATTCTATTTTCGAGTCGGCCCTTCCTTCGGAACATTGTCATCTCTTCCTAATTGTCGCTGGAATGTACTCTGGGCCAAGAACTGATATGAAGATGTGGATGATGATGCAGGTGGGAGGATGGGTCCCACCTGCGGGCTGAAGGCCCAGATCCGTGGGCCGCAGAACTGGGCAGTCTGCAGCGTGCATGGGCTATCAGTGCCCCGCGACAGCATCAAATCCCCCGTGGTTCCCTGTCCCTGTTTCCACCCGATCCATCTGCATTCACCTTACCCGCTCGCAGTGTCGCCCCCCAACTGCGCCTCCGGATCCCGGATACCTTCTCCGGTCCTCTATTCCTAACAGCCCGCTACCATTAGCATCACCACTATCACTGTCTTTATCATCAATAACTTCATTTCGGATATCGACAACTAGCAGCAGCAACACTAGCAACAACAACAACAACAACAACAACAACAACAACAACAACACCATGCATCTCGTCTCCCGTGCTGTTTGGTCCCTCGCGGGCTCGTTAGCCTACCTTGGGCCCGTTGTCAATGCTGCCGGCGTGCTGGAAATCGACGTGGTCTTCCCGCGCAACAACGAGACATATGCGCCGACGGACCAGTTTCCCATCGTCTTTGCACTCCAGAATGCCGAGCTGGCCAAACATCTCAAACCCTCTATCCACTCGTTCGTCCGCAATGGCTCCAACTTGGAGGCGGCGTTCGGGCACGCCCATGCGGACCTGACATACGCCAACTACTCCAGCGAGCCCTACTTTGTCTACCGCTATGTGAACATCGACACCGAGGGGCCTCATGAGCTGTTCTCTACTGCTTCCTGGCAAAGCTGCGACGAGAGCGGCGATCAGGTCGGCATCCTCGGCAATAACACCAACTTCAGTGTCGACTTCACCATCAACAGAGGCGGGCAAGAAGTCGATCTCGTCGCTGCTACGGCCAATGACAAGACATGTTCCGCCGAAGACGGAGTTGCCATCAACGTGACTGACCAAACGCGCGAAGTTCCTGCCTCTGGGGACCGACCGGCTGGTACTTGCGCAGTGTTGGCCTCCTCTTTTCCGACCCCGACTGCGAACCCCTGCCGGGTTAAGATCGATACGGCTGTGGCCGCGAGCATGTCCGCCTCTTTGCATGCCGCATTGTGCAAAGGCTCGAACCCACCTGCCGACTGCTCAAAAGAAAACGCTGTCCAGCAGTTGGCCGTTGCAGGTGTCGCGAGCTTCGCAGCTGCTTTCGGCGCCATTGGTTTCCTTCTTGCCTGATCAGACAACGGGTACATTACCCAGCCCCCCACCATCTTAACCACCCCGAGCACCTCTTTTTCATTTTCTTTTTGTTCTTGGTTATGCAGATACAGGGGTTGTAATTCTGGAGATAGAGCCAGACAGTTACCACGTCTTGACTAGCAGGTATTCCTGCGTCGTCTAATTAATTTGCATACACTATCTTTCACCTCCCATGCCTATTCTTGACTTTCTCACGTTCACACACCCCACATCTCGGCAAGGTCACTGTGCGGCGAAGCCGCCCAAAACGGGAAACACGACCTACTCAAGACCCACCCCCCTCGCCTCTCGCATTCCATGGGGTCCTACCCATCCTTGCGGTGTTCTTGGCCGGCCTTATGACCCCTTACAGGATCTTGTTGGTCCGTTGAACCGATGAGCCGAGAAGTCTTTGTCATGTCAGCCTTACGGTGGACATGCTCTAGTGTCTCGGCGCCTGTTGGAGACCGACTCTTCCTCTCGGTCAGAAAAGGGGGTCCCAAGAGAAGGGGTAAGATTATAATGGCAGCGGAGGTCCTCCTTACTTAAGGTGCTGTCTCTTCCACATCGAGAGCCAAATCCATTCCGTCATCAAGCGGCATCTGGCACACACCTACTGTCTGTGGTAACTGAGACACACTCTGAGGTACGAGTCCAGTAACTCTTAGCAACAACTTGAAACATACTGACAGTCCTGCCCTCATCTAGGCGTCCGCAATACAAGATCACGCCCTGAGCTACCCAGCACCATGGTGACTTCACCATGGCTTACCGTGGCACTTGGGGCTGTTAGCCTCGTGCCAGGGGCCGTGGCGTTCATCCCTCCGGTTGGCACAGCTGTACGGGCTGTCGACTTCTGTCCCGAACGATGCGCCGTTTCCGGTCCGAGCACGGAAAATTGGTCCGTCTATCCTAACTTCAATATTATCAGGAGGTGCCAGCAGACCATGTTCTATGATTTCTCCCTCTACGACCCTGTCGACGACCTGGACACCAATCATCGCATCCAGGCTTGCTCCTCCTTCGGTTCGGATTTCGACAACATACCATCGGAGTCGGTGGCGGCCCAGCTTGTCGAGTCCGCCAACTCTGTTGATGTCGAGTTTGAGCTTGGATGGTGGCATGAGGGCTTCGGCCTTGCTAAGGCTGCTATCCGGTCACTTGTGGAGCAGATTCGCGAGTATATCGACCACGGCCACGGAGCTTCGGATCGGCCCTTCATCCTGTATGGCCGGTCTGGACAAGCCACCATTGGTGTTTACATCGGCCAAGGTCTGCTAAACCAAGGCCTCAGCGCCTCAGCCCTCCGGACTTTCAAGACAACTTTGACACCCTCAACGTCACGACGCCCAGCTTGGCTATGCAGCTCTGCGGCTCGAACTACGACAGCACTCACATCTTCGGCGTCGCAATTACCAGCAACGCCACATTCGTTCCCATCCAGAATGCCATCAAATCCTGGGTCAACGCGACATGTCTGTCATTTCTTGGGTCGAAAAACTTCCCCGGCAAGGCCACGTTCACCACGCCTCTTCTGGACGGCCCCTTGACCAACTCCACCCTGACCAACTCCACCCTGACCAACTCCACCCTGACCAACTCCACCGTCCGCGCTCGGCATAACACGCATGCCAGATCTCTCGACATGCATGCGAAAGTCTTCGACACACGTGCCAAGTTTCTTCAAGCGCGTGCCGATTGCAGGACGGTGCAGGTCGAATCCGGTGAAGGCTGTGCGGACCTAGCAGTCAAGTGTGGCATCTCGGGTGCGGACTTTACCAAGTACAACCCTGGTATCTGTGGCTCACTGAAGCCAAAGCAGCATGTGTGCTGTTCCAGCGGCAGTCTTCCGGATTTCCGTCCCAAGCCCAACCCGGATGGATCGTGCTTCTCGTACAAGGTCCAGAACGACGACAACTGCGCCAACCTGGGGGCCGAGTACGGGCTGACGAACGAGGAGATCGAGGGCTTCAACAAGAATACGTGGGGGTGGTCCGGGTGCATGCTGCTCTTTGCCCAGACCATCATGTGTCTGAGCACAGGAAAGCCCCCTTTTCCTGCCCCCATCGCCAATGCCGTATGCGGCCCGCAGAAGCCGGGCTCCAAGCCGCCGACGGACGGTTCCAACATCGCCGACCTCAACCCCTGCCCCCTGAACGCCTGTTGCAATATCTGGGGCCAATGCGGCGTCACTAAGGACTTCTGCGTCGACACCAACACCGGCCCGCCAGGGACGGCCGAGCCCGGCACCTACGGCTGCATTTCTAACTGCGGCGTCGACGTGATCAAAGGAACCGGAACCGGCGCCATCAAGCTCGCCTACTTCCAAGGTTACGGGATGAACCGCAAGTGCCTTTACCAGGATGCGCTCCAGATTGACACTTCGAAATACACTCATCTTCATTTTGGATTTGGCACCTTGACGCCTTCGTACGAGGTCCAGGTTGGCGACACGCTGTCTTCGTATCAATTCGGCGAGTTCAAGCGTATCAGAAATGCCAAAAGGATCTTGTCTTTCGGTGGCTGGGACTTCTCGACGTTCCCCGACACCTACTACATCTTCCGCGAAGGTGTTAAACCAGCCAACCGTTTGAAGATGGCCACCAACATCGCCAATTTTATCAAGAAGCATGATCTCGACGGTGTCGATATCGACTGGGAATACCCCGGCGCGCCAGACCTCCCCGAGTTTGACCCCGGCAAGGCCGAGGATGGCCCCAACTATCGGGCCTTCCTTGCCGTCCTCAAGAACCTGCTGCCTGGAAAGACGGTCGCCATCGCCGCCCCCGCCTCGTACTGGTACTTGAAGCAGTTTCCAATCAAGGACATCAGCAGGATCGTTGACTATATCGTCTATATGACGTACGATCTCCACGGCCAGTGGGACGCCAACAACCAGTACTCTCAGGAGGGTTGCGACACCGGCAACTGCCTTCGCAGCCAGGTCAACCTGACTGAGACTAGGCAGGCGCTGGCCATGATCACTAAGGCAGGTGTTCCCGGAAACAAGATCGTCGTCGGCGTGACCAGCTACGGACGCTCCTTCGCAATGGAACAGCCAGGTTGCTGGGATCCCAACTGCAAGTTCACCGGTACCCGGCTGGAGTCTCAGGCAACGCCGGGGAGGTGCACCGGCACCGCCGGGTATATTGCCGATGCCGAGATCAACGAGATTGTACGTGGCGGATCTGGAACCAAGCGTCAGAGCCGCGTGGTGACGCACTTCCTGGACCCTGGCAGCAACAGCGACATCCTCGTCTACGACAACAACCAGTGGGTCGGATACATGAGCGAGAACACCAAGCGGATCCGCTCAACGCTCTACGCGAGCTTGGGCATGGCAGGCACCACGGACTGGGCCAGTGATCTGCAGGAATTCCACAACCCTCCTAAGCCGGCAAAGGACTGGGCTTCCTTTATTGCGCTGGCAGCCAGCGGAGACAACCCGAAGGAGGATACCACGACCATCGGCAACTGGAAGACCTTCACCTGCACAGCCGACGTCATCGAGAACCCAGGCAATCACGCACCGTCGGCGCGCTGGAAGGCGATGGACACCGACAGTGCTTGGCGCGAGGTCATCGCTAAATGGTTCAACGCTGACAAGGCGAACCATATGAATTTCATTGAGTCGGTCCAGCAAACGCTCAAAATGGGTGCTGAGATGGGCTGCTGGACAATGAATGAGGCTACCGACCACTGCCACGGACCGATGTCGTGCGAGAAAGGCGCCGATGGCAAGAAGTCTGGACCGGCGGCTCAGTTTATCTGGAACTCGCTGATCAAGATCCACACAATGCACCATGCGTACTGGGACGCTCTGCGGGGCATGATGGGAGCGTTCGCACTGAGCGTCGACGATATGGAGGACACGTTCGCGCCGATCCCGGAGCCCAAGACCAACCAATGGCTCAATGTCTTGATCGATCTCCTCACCATTGGAACCCTCACGACTGCCGCGCCCCTCTTCAACGGGGTCCTCAAGCAGCTGCCCGCCTTTTCCGACCCCGAGATGTATGACAACGCCAAGGACACCACTTTGAACCTCATCGGCCAGAATACGACGCTAGCAAAGGACCTGTTGCAGAGTCCTGCGCCAGACTCATGGACCCCGCAGGAGCAAAACAAGTTTTCCAACTACCTAGGCCAGGTCATCTTCGGCTGGATGAATACCACGGAACTCGCCCTCGGCAAACTGTTTGATGGCACCCAGGAGTCCATCAAGGTACTCGGGGACGCCATGGCGAACGGCAAGCTCATCGAGGGTCAACGGGAGCGGCCGGCGCCGAAAGACACCACGGCCACCGAACTGCAGTCCAACGTCCTCAAGTCTTTCTTCGGCTTCTCCATCCCTACCTTGTGGCGCCGTTCCAAGACGTACGCCTTCGTCATCGACTCGGGCGCCAGCTGCGACGGCAGACCCCTCGGCAAATACCTCGACGACAGCACCGTCGACGAGACCGGCGTCTGTTACCAAGGAAGGCGCTACTACCTGGTCCACCCAGACGGGGAGGCCCGGCCCTGCAAGTGCGAGCGGGTGTCTGACCTCGGCCCCTGCCAGACCGTTTGCCGGGACAACAAGTTCTCCGTGCCTGTGGGCCTGGGCGATCTCGGAAGGTTCGGCGGCGTGACCAAAGAGGACCTGGTGATCGGGTCCGTGCGCACGTGGCTTCAGAACGGAAAGACCAGCGGAGGCGGCGTTGTAGATCCGATCAACAACGGCGCGGCCCGGACCGACCTGCTCAACATGGACATCACGACCCCCGGGTTTGTCCGGCTCCCCGTTTGCAGCCCCGACCGCGCCTTCCAGTCCTGGGAAACAGCCACAAAGGGCAGCAGCGACAACTACCCCTGCGATATCCCCCCGGGAAAGACAGGTGCGGCCCTTCCACGTCTGAAGACCGGACCAGTGATGCCTCCCCCTCGGTGTCGGACTGCCTGCAAATCATCAGGAATATCGAGGGCGACGCGTCCACCGAGTTCACGCACCGCATTACCGGCCACCGCGAGATCCTGTCGTATGGCTCGTGCGCCTTTGGTATCGAACGGACCGGTGGAACCGGCGGCGCCGTGGAATTCAAGGTGGGCGGCCAGGACGTTATCGACGTTATCAACGATGAGGTCAAGCAATTCGGTGGCAGCGGCAAGGTCGGTGCCAGGGGCGTCATGCCTTGTGATGGCACGACCGCTAATACGAACGTGAACGTGCTGTGGGGCATCTACTAAGGGCGTGGTCTTCTTTCCCGAAGGCGTGGTCCATTTTTCTTAAATGCGTGGTTTAGCTTTTATTTTTAATTATACGTTAATCTTTTTTCTTTTTTAAAAATATGTTTTTATAGTTTTTATAAAACTCAACTTTATTATTAAAAATGATTTAATTGTATTCTTTTTGTTTAAGCTTAACATCTCCTAAGTTATATTTTCTGACCCTGCCGAACCGTAGAGCCAGCGGGTATAAGGTTCATTAGGGTCGAAGCTTGTTAGCAACTACGTATCAGTCGGCGTCAGAGTGAGGCTCTATAGGACTGAGGTATACATTCTATCCTAATCGTGAAAATCATTAATTAGTTATCGTGGTCGAAGATATTGGGTATAGTATTTATCGTGGAAATTATATCGTGGAATAATTTTCTATGTATTTGGCTAAGCCTAGAAAATAAGACTTTAACCTATATTAACCTTGTATATTAAAATAAATCTTTCTTATTTACTTTACTTTCGTATTATATAACGTATTATTAGTAATTCTTAATAAGCAATATAGGCTTTATTATTATTCGGTTAATTTAATTAATTTTAATAAGTTTTTAATATATTACTAATAAGTAGCTTACCGTTGTTAATTAATAAGAAATAAATAATTCGTATATTTATATATTAATCCGCGTATTTTAAATTCTTAAAGAAAACGTCTTTAATAATTTCTAATATAATTATAAGAACACAGCCCCTTGTAGCCAAACAGGGCTAGACAGAACCCTATATAAATCCTGATAAGAGCGCATGCAGCAACAGTCGGTAATACGACACGACAAGGGGTTCGTGACTCAGTTGAGCTAACAATTGATCTCGTTATATAACAATGAAGTTTTAAGGTATTGTTTATTAATTTCGAAAAGCAGGAAATTATCGATATATAAAATGATAATATCTTTAATTTTAAAGTTAAAACAAATCGTATTATCCTAAATTAGAAAATAAAACGCTTATATCGTAAATATTATCTTAACCTGTTTTAAATTAAATAATTCCGCCTCGTTTCGAGCGGAATAAAATATTTATTAAGTTAATACCTTTTTAAAAATATAATTTATAACCTTATTTATTTTCTAAGTATATATTAACGTATGTTTTTAATATAAAAGATTACCTTTTATTAATATTTTATTAAGGTTTTTATTTAAACGCGTAATAATAAAATTAATATAACGTACCATACCAGCGAGTCGGACATACCAGCAAGTCGGACACTTTTTGCATAATTCTAATTACTTATCTTTAACCGCCCATTTTTTAATATTAACATTATGGAACGTTTTATAAAAGAAATTAAAATAAATTTAGCCGTCCAGGCAAAAAAAAAACCCCCGAAACTTAATTTTAAACCGCTTGGTTTTATATACGAAGTAACCTTATTTATATTAAAAGATCGATTTAACGGTAAATCTTTTCGAACTAATATTTTTTTTATTTTGCGAAAATTAACGCTTATTAAAAAAAAATCGATTATCGACCGAATCCTTAACTTAAATACGCAAGCATTTCTTATCCGGCTTTAGTACGTTAAAAATATGGCGAATTTACTGCTAGCTTAACGCGTTACGGAATACGTCGGGGTTAACTAAGCGTCGAAATTTGTTAAACGGCAAAAAAAGTTCCAGACGCGTTTAAATCGGAAAATCGATTATTAAAAAATATTATGCGAAAATCTAAAAGTATTTTGTAAATAGTTTAATTTTTTTCGGGCTATAATCGCAAAATACGGTATCGTAAAAAAGGATATTTATAATTTCGACGAAACGGGCTTTTTAATAGGATTTTTTATGGTATCGGGTATAATAATTATAAGTATTAAAAAACGTAAAAAACCTAAATAAATTTAATAAAATAATCGGAAAAAAATAATAATTATATAAATTATTAATTCGTAAAGTTAAATTATATTTTTATTTATTATATTAACGGAAAAAACTTATCTTAATTTTTAATAATACAATAACTTATTATTAACCGATTAAAAAGTTGGTATTAATTTTAATAGTCAAATAATAAACGAATTAAATTTAAAATAAATTTAATATTTTGATAAGCATATACGAACGCGTACGAAAAAAACGAAACATTTCCTTATTCTCGACGGTTACGAAAGTTATTATTTAATCAAATTTAAAGAATATTACGCGAATAACGATATTATTATTTTTTATATATCCGCGCATTTTTTTTATCGGTTTTAACCTTTCGACGTATCTTACTTTTTTATTTTAAAACGCGCTTATTCGTTATATATCGAAAATTTAATACGACGTTACCATACTTATATCGCGAAAGAAGATTTCTTTATTAACTTTTATAACGTATTTAAAGTTATTATAACGTCCGATAATATTAAATCCGGATTTGCAAAAGCCGGATTTATTTTATTCGATTTTAATAACGTTTTTTCCAACTTGGAAATTTTAGTTATACCTATATTAACAATTTCTCCGTTTACTTCCGCCGGTTTTAATCTTTCGCCTTTTACGAAAACCTTTATAAATATCCGTAAAATAACGAAATAAAGACGTTATTTATAAAAAAGGTTTAAAAATTACTAGGGTAATTCGCCAACAAAAATCGTTAAATTAGTTAATTTATTAACCAAAAGTTAACTAATATTTTAGCATAAAGTTGCTTTTTTAAAATAAAAGGTTACTTAATTGCGCGAAATTAACTACGTCCTTAATAAACGTTACAAAATTAAAAATAAATATTTTTAAAAAGAAGGAATATTTATTATACAAAAAGGATAAGCTTTTCTGGCCGAAAAAGAAGGGGGTGGTAAAAAATCCCAGCTAATAACGGCTAAAGGTAATTATCGTAAAAGGGTTAAAACGAAAAAACGGAAATGTAATATTTGCGGTAAATCCGGACATAATGCGCATATTTGTAAAAAAGTTATAAATACGTTTAACGAAAACGAAACCGATTAATTTAAATTAATTAATTGCGTTATAATTATTTTATTTGTATTTGTTGTTACGGACTGCTAAAAAGTGTCCGACTCGCTGGTATGTCCGACTTGCTAGTGTGGTACGTTATAGCTTTAATAATACTTATAACAGTTTTATTATAATTTATATCTTTTCGTTATATAAAGCATTTCCGGTTAATACGGGGCTTAAATTTATTTAACGGTTTTATAAATATATATCTATTTCTAGTATTTATTTACTATTAAAAAGATATTTACAGATATCGCCCTTAGTATAAGGTAAGGAGTTAAAGGTTTAACGTAAAAGGTTTTTTTAATTTCTATAAAACTTACTTTAAATTATATCTTTCGTTTAAAACTTGAAATTTTCTTTTTTTAAAAAAAGCTGTTATCCGTTATTATAAATACCGCCTAAGTAATAAATAACTTGCTTAAATTAATGTTTTTTTAATTTTTAAAAACGTTGTTATATTTAATTTTTTAATATATTAACTATTTGTTAATACTTATAAACGTTTCGAATAGCTTATCCAGCGTTTTTCGAATTATTAAAAGAAGTTTTCGTTATATTAAATACGAAGCATATAAGTTGTAATTATTTTCGTTTTTTTCTCTCGTTTTTAATTATTATTATCCTTACACTTAAGTTTTTAAACATTATAAGACTTTCCAGTTTTTATTATTATTAAAACGGTTATAAAATTCGTTATTAAAGGCGTTAATTTATTGCTAAAGAAATAATCCATTTAGCATAGTAATGATTATATAGTTTTATATTAGCTATTAAGGCGGTTCTTTATAATGATAATAAATATGGTAATATGTTTTTCAGTTTTAAGCTTTATAAAACCTAATATTAAATTATATTAGGTTTTTATTATCTTATATAGTTTTATTAATCTTTTTAAAGCCTTTTAACGTTTTAATTTTTTAGTACTTATAATTAATTTAAAAAGCGCGTTTTTATAAGTATTTAATATTAACGTAATTAAAAAGGTAATTTTCCTTATTTAAGATAAAATTAAAGCGCTTTTAATAAAACTTATAATTTTTACTATTAAATCTTTTTTCTTTTAAACTTATATATATTTAGTTAACACTATTTAAGCTGCTAAAGTTTAATAATCTGCTAAAGAAGTTATTACTTTATTTACGGCGCTTATTTTCTTTTATTCTTTTTCTTTTTTTCTTTTTTTCTTTTTTTCTTTTTTTCTTTTTTTCTTTTTTTCTTTTTTTCTTTTTTTGCGAAACCTAAAACAAGTGCAGGGATAAGAATAAAAATAAAAAGTTTTTAAACTTTTAAAGCTATTATAAATTCTATACTTTTCTTTAAATAATATTTCTTTTTTATTTTGCCTTTTTTTTATGGAATCGGCTTTCTTTTAATAAATTAATTTCTGGGTTTCGGTTTACCTCTTCTTAAAATGTTAATCATTTTTTACGTTATCTCTTTTTATTGCAACGACAGATTTCTTTGAACTAGTTACTCGAATTTTAGGTTAAGCGTTTTATAACGTTTTAAGCACGTTTGTTTATATACTTATATTTCGCAACGATTTTAATTAAAACATATCTAAGAAATGTATTATTATTTCGTTTAACTTTATATTACCGTTTTACTAATCTTTTAATTCTATAACTTTAATATTTAACCTTGTTTTTTACCTATTAATTTTTATCTTCTCATACTTTAACGTTTTGCTTAATACGGCCTAAGTTATTACCTTAAGATATATGAAATTTATTTAAATCCATTTCGTAATATATTCTTTAAATGGGTAAAGTTTTTAATCTATTTACTCTTAACCGTTAATATTAAGGTAATAAGCTATTTTTATTAAACCTAACGTTTTTCTTCCTATTCTTTTTAAAACCTTTCATTATTATAATATTTCGCTTAAAAATACGCGTTAAGAAAAAGGAGAAAAGTTATTATTTCGTTTTTAACCTGTTTAAAAACGAAACTTTTATTAGGTATATTACTAACCGTTAGCTTAGTAAGGAACTTTGCTAGGGTAGGGCGGCATTACTTAACATCGTTAGCTGCTGTTTAACTCTTTTTATATTATTAATTAAGCAGCTTTTGCTTAAACCTTTTATTCTTTTTCTGATAATAACTTAATTATTAATATTATTAAATTACAATTAATAATTTCGTATAATAAACTATGGCTATTAATAACTAAAAATGCGGTCATAATAATAGTTGTAGTAATTAATTATAAAAGCGAAGCGTAACTTTTATATATTAGTTCTATATAGTTTAAAAAGAATAAATCTAATTTATAAGCAAGCGCCCTTATATATACGATGAAATAACAAAGGATTAATTATAAATAAAGGGTATCCTAGGTAATACTTTTACAGCTTAGGCTTATAAAGCCAGTCAGCAAACAACACCTGTAAGCACTAATTGCCTATAACAATAATAATAGCAACAACAACAACAACAATATTAATAATAATAATAATAATAATAATAATAATAATAATAATAATAATAATAATAATAATAATAATAATAATAATAATAATAATAATAATAATAATAATAATA